>JABCKD010000242.1:0-174517 GCA_013186415.1 Fusarium sp. NRRL 66088
TTACACCTAAAATCTGACACAATCGCTGCTGCTTTTTTCTCGTCTGTCTGACCGAGAGTTGCAGATGTCCAGGCGATGTTAATGTTGTTTACTCCATACGTAGCACCGACAAAGAGGACCATGGCAAAGTATCGGGCTCCAATGTTGTGGGTTCCAGTAGCTACTGCAAAGCCAATACTCGCGATGAGCTTTGAGATGGTGATGTGCCATGTTCGTTCATTGCGACGACCGGATGAGTACGAGACAAGGATTGATGTAGCTGTCGCGATAAGGAATGGAGGGCAGGTTAGGATGAGGGTGATGGTGGTGTTGAAGCCGAGGGACTTGACGGCGGTGGGCATGTAGTTTTTGAAGCCGTTGGCGGAGAGATGGAGATTTCCTTGTAGTGCAAAGATCCATGTTCGGTAGTCCTTTACAGCATCCCAGAGACCTGACCAACTACCTGTGGCGATTCGCTTCTCTGTGGTGTCGCGTGCGATTCGAGAGTGGGCGAGTTGGCGCTCTTCTTGGTTGAGCCAGCGTGTTTGGAGGGGAGCGTTGGGGAGCATAAAGAAGGCGATTACGGCGACTCCGACTGCAAGAAGAGGTTAGATGATGATGAAGTGAGATGAGGCGTGGTTACTTACCAGTGATGACACCTTGAATGAGGAAGAGCCAGCGCCATCCTTCCAGACCATATCGTCCGTCGAGACCAGCAAAGACACCTGCTGCGATTAAACCGGAGAAGGAACTTGCGAGGAGATTGCCAGTGTAGAATATGGCTAGTCTCGTCGCTGTCTCTTTTCTGTTGTAGAAAAGACTGACGAGGTAACAGGCGCCAGAGTAGAAGGGAGCTTCTGTCATGCCGAGGATGAGTCTGGAAATGGATCATGTTAGTATTCTCCTTCTGAATGAGAGTGCTTGACTTGCCTGCAAGCTAGCATGCCGTGATAATTCTTGACAACGCAGATAAGTGTCGAGACAATAGCCCACGCCATCATCCATCCCGACATGTACCAAGATGGTCTGATGCGGGTGATCAAGACATTGGATGGAATCATGCCAGTGATGTATCTATACAAATTAGCATTTTTGAACAGTGAAGATGGATTCACTCACCCGACGAAGAAAATGCTGACGCAGGTGTTGTACTGTGATCCAACCATGCCGAGATGCTCGTCCAGTCCGTTGAGTTTGCCGTTGACGATGGCGTTTCGATCGAGAAAGTTGAGAAAGTACATGATCCATAGAATGGGCTAATCAATAGTTAAAAAACCATTCTTGATGACATATTTGCATGCAAACTCACCATCAAGTACATGTCGAGCTTCTTGACGAGGGCAATCTCCTTTGGGTCCGTCTTGGCATGGGACCCAAATTTGTCGTGCTGCTCCACATTGGTGGGTTTCATGATGGCTTCTTGAAGGTCTACATGATCAACTGTCGCTTCGTCCTTCTTGATAGCGTTGGTTGCTGATTGTTGGGTCGTCATTGTGAGGGTTCTGGGTGGTGGTCATGAAGAAGATGAAGTTTGCCCATCAACACCGGGTTTGACACTGATATAGTCCATCTGGCTATAGACGTATAGAAACTACACAAACTCTACAAACTATACTATTCCCCTAGTAATGTCCATCTCAATAGAGACGCCATAGGTGCATTACCCCATGGGGAAGGCCTGCAACCATGACAGTGTCGAAATGCGTCTACAGCCGCTTTTCCGAATCGCCGTCTACAGCCTCAATTGACATTGACTTTACAGGAAAGATAGCCGATAACTCTACGGAGCAAGAGCGGAAAAGCGGTGGAAATCCGACATGGTCACAGTGGACCCTTGAAGATTGTGTGATGCTTATTGGAGGCTTTTGGGATTCTACCCCGCGTCTTGTCGGATACGCATTTGATCGACGAATGGATAAAGAAGGATAAGAGATGAAAGCTATGAACCGGATAAAGAGGCGATACCAAGAGTTGCCGGGTCTACAACACCTCGGATATCATTCCGGGATTAGCGGGTCGCCGTTACAACCGGATCTCTGAGATATATAGATGCTCAACATTCTATTGGGGAGTTGCTTCTCGACATGTGCATATCTGTTTTTCGACAAGGCAGTCACCATCCACCATGACCATCAGACACGACGTTAACGGCTTCGAGGCTAGGACGCCGCCCGTCCAGTCTTTCGACCTTCAGGCAAAGATGTTTACACTTGATGAGATGATCAAGCGGAGGGCTTCGGAACTGCAGGATGCTCCGTTGCTCGGGTTTCCTGAGGCGGGGGTTGATGATTACAAGGAACACAGCGCCATTGCGATTGACAGATATGCTGATGCTGCGGTCGCAAAGCTTCAAAAGTTGGGTCTCAAGTCTGTGGTGAGTATTTTGTGTTATTTTGGGGTGATTGATGACTTACTTACTCGTGTAGGATCCTACTCTTGAGAAGGCTCCTGTTGTTGGCATGCTTGCTCAATCTGGTATTCACATTGTGATTCAGATTATTGCTCTTAATCGGCTTGGATATTCTTCTTTTTTGATCTCGACGAGACTTGCTTGTCCGGCTATTACGCAGTTGCTCGAGTTAGCTGATTGCCATATTATTCTCACCACACCCAACTTTCACCCGGTGTTGAACGAGGTGCAACAGAACCGATCACTCGAGATTTTGCCTCTACTGCAACATTCAGATTACTGCAACTATGACGCACCGAGGTTTGCTCGCGACTACAACCCAGATGTCGAATCTCGCAAAGTCGCAGTCATCATTCACTCCTCCGGCTCAACCGGTCTTCCCAAACCAATCTACCTAACCAACAGAAGCTGCATCGCCGCGTTTTCCACAAACATGGACATGCGAGGTCTTCTTACGTCACCCATGTTTCACAGCCACGGCTTCTACGAGATTTTCCGATCCATCTACTCTGGAAAGCCGCTCTACTTTTGCAACTACAACTTGCCCTTAACGAGGGAGTCGGTCATTCAGATGATTGACACGGTTCAGCCCGAGATTCTTCACTCGGTTCCCTATGTTATCAAGTTGCTTGCCGAGACTGAAGAGGGTATTCGTGTTTTGGCTCATGTCAAGTTGGTTCTTTATGCTGGGAGTGGGTGTCCGGATGATCTTGGTGATCGGTTGGTTGAGAATGGGGTTTATCTCGTTGGCAACTATGGAGCGTGAGTGAGAGAGAGAGAAACTGTTTTCGTGAGTATGCTAACTCTTTGATAGGACGGAAACTGGAAGACTCATGAACTCGACACGTCCAGAGGGGGATAACGAGTGGAATTACCTTCGTTTCCTACCCCAAGCTGAGCCTTATTGTCTCATGGACGAAGTCGCCCCTGGTCTGTACGAATGCGTTGCTCTAGACGGTCTACCATCAAAGAGCACCATCAACTCTGACGATCCGCCTAATTCATTCCGCACACGAGATCTTTTTACACGACATCCAACACGACCTAAACTATGGAAATACGCCTGCCGTCTCGACGACCGCTTCACTCTCATCAACGGCGAAAAAGTCCTCCCTCTACCAATCGAAGGCCGAATCCGACAAGAAGAAATCGTCAAGGAGGCTATCGTCTACGGCGAGGGACGAAGTTATCCTGGTGTCTTGATCGTCAAGGCTGATAGGGCTGCTGAAATGTCTGATGAAGAGTTTCTGGAGCGAATCTGGCCTGCGGTTGAAGACGCTAATTCTCGAGCTGAGTCTTTCTCGAGAGTTCCTAAGGAGTTGGTCGTTGTTGTTCAAGCTGATACGGCATATCCACGAACGGATAAGGGAACCTTTATTCGTGTTCCTGTTTATCGACAGTTTGAAAAGGAGATTGATGCTGCTTATGCTGCTTATGAGGGACAAGGCGATCAACAAGGTGCTCTGCAGCTTGAGGGCGAAGAGCTTGAGTCCTATCTCATCCGTCAACTCAACGAAAAATGCGGCGCAAAACTTTCTTCTCCAGAGGAAGATTTCTTCGCCTCTGGTGTTGACAGTCTCCAGTGCATCCAGATGTGGAGTCTGATCAAGAGAGAGATTGACCTCGGCGGTAGACAATCTCAGCTCGGACAGAATGTTCTCTATGAGACGGGCAACGTGAAGCTTCTTGCTCGTCATTTGGAAAAGTTGAGGACGGGTGAGGAGGGTGAGGCTGAGGATCAACTGCAGGTTATGAAGAACTTGGTTGCCAAGTATTCTTCGTTTAAGCCTCATGTTGCTAGAGCTACTGCACAGCCAGAGAAGGAGCTTGTGGTAAGTATCTATTCTTTCTGGTTCAAAGTTCATGAGACTAACTGTATCTTAGCTTCTTACTGGTGTCACAGGAGCTTTGGGAGCTCACGCTCTCGCTCAACTGACTGCACGACCCAACGTTGGAGCTGTGTGGGCCATGGTTCGAGCATCCAACGAAGCCGCGGCTTCTGACAGAGTCGACAGCTCCCTTAAGACTCGTGGTCTATCCTTGACTCCAGAACAGAGGAGCAAGGTTGTCGCCTTGCCTTGTGATCTAAGCAAGCCAGACCTTGGTCTTGGAGAGTCGAGAATTCAAGAGCTGAGCACCAAGTTGACGACTGTCATCCACAGCGCCTGGGCCGTCAACTTTAACATTTCCGTCTCAAGTTTTGAGGATCAACATATCAAGGCTGTGCACAACTTGATTCAACTCACACTTTCAGTTCAAACCCCTCGACCTGCCCGCTTCTTCTTCTGTTCTTCAGTCTCATCAGCAGGAGGTACACCTCGACCTGGTTCCGTCCTCGAGTCTTATGTCCCGTCACCTGCGCATGCTCAGCACACTGGATATGCACGATCAAAGTATGTCGCTGAGCATATCACACGAAATGCTATGAAGAATGCTGGTGCGCCGGCGAGAGTTCTTCGTATTGGACAGTTGGTTGGTGATACGAATGTGGGAGAGTGGAATACTACTGAGGGTATTCCTTTGATGATTCAGACGGCTGAAACTCTGGGTGCTCTTCCCGCTCTGAACGAAGTAAGTTCATGATTAAACACATTACATATGCTGTTACTAACATTCATGCAGGAAATGACTTGGCTCCCCGTCAACCTCGCAGCCAGCGCCATACTCGACCTTGCCAACCTCGGCACCAACACACCCACCGATCGAAGCCTCGACGCAGACCTAGTCTACCACGTCATAAACCCCAAACGCTTCCACTGGTCCCGAGACATGCTCCCCTCCATGACAAGCGCAGGTCTCAAATTCGAAACCCTCCCCACAAGCGAATGGATGGACAGACTGCGAAACTCTGACCGAGACCCCTCAAAGAACCCCCCTATCAAGCTCCTAGATTGGTTCGAGGGCAAGTACGGTCCCAAAGCTGCTTCTTCTGCTGAAAAGGGAAGCTTGGAATATTTGACTGAAAAGTCGAGGGAGGATAGTGAGACTTTGAGGAGTGTTCCTGATGTTACGAATGTCAAGTATGTTGAGATGATGCTTGGACGGTTAAAGACGCGTTGGGAAGAGAACAGGGCTCGACTATAATTGATTACCGGGTGTAGAATATGATTCAAATGCAAGCTATATGTTACTGTTTATAATGCAGCAAATACTATCCAAGTTAGATGCTAGTCTATAATGCATTCTATAATGCTTGTGATATATGTTGTCAGCCTGAGCTGGGTCCTTTGTTCCTCCAAAGTTCAAATGATGAATGAATCCATGCAATGCTTAAGCCTCCTCAGAATCATCTTCAATCTGAACCTCGCGCTCCGACAAGTGAGGGTTTCTAAGAGCCAATGCAAATCCAACCATGGGGATACAGACACACATTCCAGCAATGCAGAGGAGTTTCTGAACCGAGCTGTAACTGTCGATGATGGCCGTTCGAATCTCTGTACCGACTGGATAGTCAGGAACAATAGAGAAGGGTGAGTTGTAGATGGCCTCTGCCAGCGTCTTGTTTGACTGAAAGTCTAGGTTTGACTTTAGAGTTCCGTATAGAGTTTGGGTCCAGATGGCGCCCGAGAGACAAGTTCCAAAAGCGCTTCCGACGTTGTAGAAAGAGAGGTAAAGACCTGTGAGAATGGCCACATGCTCGCGAGATGCAGACGCCTGGATCGATGCTTGAGTTGGGTATGCAAAGAATCCTCCCGCAACTCCAAGAAGAACCTGTGCAGCGATGATCCCGTACTGAGATGACTTGGAAGGGTGTCCGGGGTATGCAATGAGAACGCCAAATGCAACCATAAAGAGACAAGTTCCCCCAACAATAATGTACTTGAGGCGACGAATCTTGAAAATGACAAGACCGGCAAGAACTCCAGTGATGACGCCAAAGAATGAGAAGAAGGACAAGATGCGCGTCGCATTCTCGACTGAAAAATCAAATGCAACGATGAGAACTGTGTAGAGATAGTTGCCCTGTGTATACCATGCAAAGTTGAGCAAACTCCGAACAGCCAAGGCGGACCAGACGCCTCGATCGCGGAGGAGATGGAAGGGGATGAGGGGATGTTTTGCGCCTCGCTGTTCCCAAAAGATGAATGCAATGATGGAGCAGAGGCCGAGAGATAGAGGGAGGACGATGTACCAGCTGCGCCAGTGGCTTACTGTTCCACCGGCGACAGTCAAGGGGGCGAGGATGAGGGAGAAGGCGGAGACGAGAGTGATGAGGCCGACGACGTCGAGTTGATCAAAGAGATTAGATCGACCTTTGTTGGTTCGCAGCGAAATCAGTGGTGTAGTCTCTTCGCTCTCTTTTCCATCTTCAGTCCCCCAGGTGCGACGTTCGAGGAAGTAGAGACAAGACAGGAGGGGGAGTGAAGCGATGGGATATATGATTGCCCACATTCCAATACCCCATCTCCAGGATGTCGCGCTCAACACCGCCGAGGTAATATTCCCGCTAATCCAAGTATTGATGAGAAAAGGAATAGCAGGAAGGTAACTGAAAAAGACGCGCGCCCTCATGGATGAAAAGTCGGCGATGAGAACCTCCATAAGGAGAACGATGCACGTGTAACCAGCCTGATAAATCATGGACCCAGTGCAAAACACCTCAACAGACTGCGCACTCGCCTCAATAGCAATCCCGACCGTGTACAAGACGGTAGAAACAGCAATAACCTCAAACCTCCCCAACACGTCAGCAACTTTGGCAGCAGTAGGCTGCACCGCCACGGCGATGACATTTCTCAAAACGTTGATGGTGCTGAGATACGAGTGGAGGTGAAAACTCGATGTCGCGTAGGGTTGGTAAGCGGACCGAACTTGGCTCTCGAGTCCGTAAGCGTATCCGACTATGAAGATGCCGACAAAGAGCCAGATGCGATGCGTCGTGGTTAGGTTCTTGGTCACGACTGCCATGCGCGCGACGCCGGCGGATAGTCTCTTTGGATCGCGGCTAGAGTCGCTTTCTGGGCGGTGAGGTAATAAACTTGATGATGATGCCGAGGTATCTCCCACGGCGGCGCCTAAAAGGGGCGTCGCTTCAGATGATGAACTCATGGTTTTGTGTGTGAAGTTTGTCTGATGATGTGAGAGACAAGGACCCCTGTTTTTTTTAATATGTAGGAGGAGAGTTATTACCCGACAAAGCAGTTCAAGGCTGAAAGAGTGTCATCTGATGAATGAGGCAGCAGGGCACACACAGCCTCAGGTGGCCTCGCCACTGCCTGCCGTGATTACCTGACATGGTCCTGTGACACCAGAGGCGCCGACTCGGGGGGCATCTGATAAGATACCCAATAGCGGCGGATCTAGCCGCTGACCAGGTGGGGCTGCCGAAGCCACTGAATTTCGGATTTGACGGAGATAACGCCGAGATCGGATGGCGATGAACCGTGATGGCGTCTGGATATATATTTGAGATGGAAATAAGTGCATGTTTATTCTTGGCTGGCAATTATAGGTCTGTTCTACAGTCTGGGCCTCAAAACACTGAGACATGGAGTCGGCGTGGTCAATAGAATCTAAGATTGGTTCTCCTCGTTTATCTTCAACAGTTAGAGTTTATGCTCTAGTCTTGGCAAATTCTTTATCAATCACTTCAGATCAATTCAAAACATTTCATAAGTCTGATAATTTCTTACTTTCACTAATGCAGCTTTCCCGTACGCTTTGTGTTATCCACCCTAGACCGATGTCCACGTCCAATGTATCACAGAGAACGAAATGAAACTCGTCCATCCTGGTCTTGACACCAACATCGATTCTCAACTGGCCAAGACACGTTTCACACATTCGAAGAGAGCTAATCAAGTATAAGCAAATGATCGAGCGACCCAGTAGGAGAAAATTCGGGGAGACGAACCTTTGAATCAGCACCTTCGCGATGCTCGATTTTGACAGCTGTGGCTTTCTCGGCAGAAAGGCCTTCATTTTCAAGAGCAGCAAGAAGACGGCCTGCACCGTGTGTCTCGTACGAAGAAAACTGCCATGCCCACATGTTGGCTTCAAACAGTTCATCAACCTCTTCCAAAGAGCGGCCCTAATTCATGTAAGCAGATGCGTGATAAGAGTACCGTGAGAATTGTACCTTGAGTTCGGGAAAGAATAGGAATCCCCAGATGACTGAGAAGCAAGCAACGGAGCCAAAGATCCAGCCGATGTTTACTCCCATGCTGGGGAGCAGATAAGGGGTAACAAAGGTTACCAGGAAGGCCGCAGCGACGTCAATCGACGTTCCAAACGCCTAAGCAAATGCTGTTAAGAAGATCTTGGGCCAGGTGGGTATAAGGATAGCTTACCATGGTCTTCTTTCTCATCTTCACACCACCAATCTCGGCGCCAGTCAGGAAGGCATTATTGGAGGCCGAAATACGAGTAAAGGCAGGTAGGATCATGAAACAAGCGACAAGAGTATGAGTCTCAGCTTGGTTTGGGTTGGAGTCAAGTCCGAGTCCAGAGGCCAAGTAGAGCAAGAAACAGCAGACGACACTTCCATAGATGAGGAGAGGACGACGGCATACGATATCGAAGAGGACGAGCCCAATGGTGCATCCAACTACACCGATAACTTGACCAATCATGGTGTAGGTAAAGGACATGGCGCCTAGTCCCTGATCGACGTAGAATGTGGCGGCGTATGACTGGACGAATTGGTTCCCGTTGGTTTGCTCGAGGACGAAGAGAGTAGAAGAAATCTAGTCATGAGATTTAGTTGAACTCGTCGTGGAGATGGGGAGCTCTCTCTCTTACCCAGGTTCGGCGAAGATAGTTGCCCCGGAATAAATCCAACCAACTGCCCTGTTCCGCTGCTTCGGATTGTTCAATGAGTTGTTCCATCGTGTCGGCCTCGACAGCTGTCGCTCCACTGTCGACATCGTGTTTCGGGCGAATCTTGTCCAGAACCTCCTTGCCCTTCTCCTTGTGGCCCTTGAGGATAAGCCATCGAGGCGACTCGGGAGTGAAGGGCACCAAGACGAGTATACCGACGGCTGGAATCAGTTGCATCGCCGTAGGGATGATCCAGCCCTCCTTTCCCAAGGTGGTCGAGTATGCGCGGGACATTCCCGCTCCCCAGAGGTTGCCAAGAGCCGTGAACATCATGATGGATCCAGAGAGGAATCCTCGTACTGCGGCGGGAGACGTTTCGGCGTTGTAGGCGGGGACGGCGTTTTCGACTAAACCGACGGCGGCGTAGGCGATGATTCGGCCAACGGTGAATTGCTCCCAGTGAGAAGACGTCAACTCAACTACCAGGGTTATTAGCAGATGGGGTGAGGGCAGAGTTGTGCGGACTTACTGATGACGGCAATGATTTGAACAATACCAGCAAGATACATGGTCTTCTTGTATCCTGTCCGCTCAATCACGACCTCGGACCCGAGACATCCAAGAATCTTTCCAAGCCATGGCAACGAGTTCATCAAAGCCTTGCGAGAAGCAGGTAGGACAAACTTTCCATCGGCATTCTCAACACCGAATCGATCGAGGAACGAGGGCAAAGCCTGTAAAGAGCCGAAAGAGCCCGTGTCGCTATGATTTTAAGCATTAGTTCAACAGAAGGGGGGTTGATAAAAGTTCTTACATGCCAAAGAGGATGGCTCCCTGGAGGAAAACGGCACAGTTGAAGAGGAGATAGGGCGTCGTCTGACGCCAGGCTTCAAACATACTGACCTGCTGCACTCGAATAGGAAGTTCAAGATGTTGTAGATGATGCTACCCCATGAGAAACTCGTGTTGGAGGATGGTTCTTAACAAGTTCCAAACGTGGCGATCATGACAAGCGGCCATACCGGCTTGTCGCCGGGACGTCGGCGGCCCCACAGTCAATTCCGTCGCTAATTTTGCTCACCTGAGTCGAGATTTGGCTCAATGAGGATAAAGTGTTGGATGAGATGCAGGGGGTTTACGGGCCCTCGGCGGCTTTTCAAGATGTCCCAGCTGTCTTCCCCATGGGGACTCCGCAATGGTCTGCCTGAAGGTGGTTTGCTCCGGAGCCCCGGTGTCGGTAGCCACCTTACTTTGCCCTTAGCAACCAATGTCACAGTTAAGGGTAATTTCATCATAACTACAGTAAAAGAAGGTGCATGCTCAGACTGAACGAGGCCACCAAGCTGTTATCCAAGCCACGGCCGCGGATTCACGGCACAGAGGACACGAGTCATGCATGAACTCTGTCCATGTAGAGGCTTTCCAACGCACTGATGTATTTCCAAGGGCTAGAAGGTGATGAGGGCGCAGCAGTATTCCTTCTCACTCTCACTAGCTCGTCAGTGTCGTACGTGGTATCTGGGTTGACTCGAGATAATGGGCACCATGACAGAAATGGGCCCATCTTCAGCTTCGGGTTCTATCATCCAATTCCCCCATCTGAGCCGAGACACTAACTAGGTTGCCACCAGCAACAAATTCGCTGTCGGCGTGGCCGCTTTGACCATCTCAGTTCCATTGCCTTGCGTGTCTCCTTTTCCAGGGTACAGAATTTGACCGGTTGATCATTCCAGGAGTCATGACGAGAAGCAAACCATCGGGATCGTCATTTATTGGCCAGCGGATAAATGCCCTCAAACTAGATGTTCTAATTGTCTATGTATGTAATTGCTTTCCCCCCTCAATCTTCTAACCCCTACTCCTATCAATAGTTACAAGCCTCCTCACAACTCCACCACAGGCCCAGTCTTGTTCCCCGGATTTTCAACATCAAAGTCGAAACGATCCGGAATACGAAGCCCCTCACGAGCATAGTTATACGCGCGGTACCTCACAACAGATGTTCCATCCCTCCACAGCCACAAATCTCCCGTCGTCTCCTGCCACTTCTCCAGCGCAGAACGCATACTTTTCAACATCTCTGCATAGGCTTCATCGCCCGCAAGGTTGTTGACCTCATCGGGATCCTGCTCGATATCGTAAAGCTCCTCTGGTGGCCGACATATGTAGTCTTTTAGAGAACGGCGTCCAACCATGGCGGGCGTCGATTCAGTGGCCGAGTTTCGCATACCTTCGAATGACATGGAAGCATATAAATCCATGGCAAAAGGGAAATCAAGTTTCCAGCATACGTTCCGATGGTACTTGTACTTGCGGTTACGCATGTATCTTGTAGGCCAGTAGTTTGTCACCTCGTGAAAGGTGTGCGAACCAAATACATGATCCCACTCATCCAAGAGCTCAGACTTATCCACGACTGGAATGATTGAGCGGCCTCGACGAGGACCGATGGATCCTTCTTCGGTCGGATACCCTGCGTGTCCGGCCCAGTCTAACAAAGTCGGGAGAATGTCAATCCATGACACCAAGTTGTGGTTCACGATACCTTCTGAGCGACCAGGGACACGTAGAAGGAACGGTAGCCGGACGCCAGCATCGTATAGGGTCGTCTTGGAGTTTATAAAAGGGGGTCCATTATCGCTGCAGAAGAGGACCAGGGTGTCATCGGACAACCCGCAGCGCTTGAGGGCCGCTAGGATCATTCCCACACCCTGATCCATGCGATAGATAGAGCGGTAGTATTCCGCCAACTCCTGGCGCACTTCGGGTAGGTCGGAGAGGAATGATGGGACCTCGACATCCTCAGGCTTGAAGATCCAGTCTTGGAGTCGCTCATCATAGTTGCCCTCAATGTTGCCAAAGCCACCACGGGTCTCCAAGACTCGATGAGGATCAACAAACCCAATGGTGAGGAAGAAAGGCTGATCCTTGGCCGAGCTGAAGAAGGCCTCTGCCTGATCCGCCAGGTCTGCGACATTCCGCGAACCAGATTCGGCACGGACTTGCCAAGGGTAGAGGTTATCTGGGCCGACGTGGACCTTGCCCAGGATTCCAGTCTTGTACCCGAGCTTATTAAAGATGTGTGGCGCCGTTTCCACCTTGTCGAAGGTCCGGAAACCATTTCCGTCGCCGATGAGACCGTAATTGCCGTTCTCGTGTGTATGGAGGCCAGTGTAGATGGTTGTACGGCTGCCGCTGCAGGATGCAGTGCTTGCAAAGGCCATGTCAAAAAGTGATCCAGATGCGGCGAGGGCATCTAGATTGGGTGTTGTTTTCGTCTTGCAGCCATAACAGCTCATTTGAGACCGACCGAGGTCGTCGGCGATCATCATGAGGATGTTTTTGGGTGCCATGGTGGTGGTTGGTTGAGCCGCGAGTAGTTGCCGATAGGGACTGATGTGCGGAATTGAGGCTGAAGAAACAATAGCAAGCGCTTAAGCGAATCTCCTGGGGATATACGTCTTATAACCAAAATGGTCTCCCAGATGCTGGGTTGAGGGCTGTGTGGGGATTGCGGGCCATCGGCGGCCTGTCGATCGACTCTTCCGCCGACAATCCGCTGTAGGGGGCTCGCTCTGCATACGTGGGTCGGAGATGATACACTCCATCCGAGAGTATCATGGGACATTCTGGGGCGACTGTTAACTTACATCTGACTCTGGGGTATGGGGAAACCCTGCTACTGGTTCAATTCCGTTGCATCTAACGTATATTAACTTGGTTATGTCTTGTCTCAATCAGCCTATATTCACATGGGCTCCCATATCGTAATTCACATGATGCCGCTTGGATACCTACCCTTGTGATGGGGGGCTCAGGTCAGTCTGTTCGCACTATATCACTAAGCCAGTAAGTTAAAGATAGCACACTATCAAGGAATAGTAATACCAGATATACAAGTCTATTGCGATAATGATATAGCTTTACTAAGGGTTTATTATTATGTCCTAATTCTATTCTAATTAAGAGTCATTATATTATAACATTATGTTGATCTTTTAATATTAGGTTAGGACGTTGACCTAATAGTGTGAAGCAAGTCTTATGCCACACTGTCCTAAACCCCCCTTTCCCGGTGTAGGTAGAGAGAATGTCTGTCGTATTTCCTGGGAACTTTGACAAGTACAGCGCCCCGACATGCGGGGAACCATGTCACTTAGAAAATGGGGTATGAGAATAGCGATGCAGAGTCTATAAATTCGGCGTTGAGTCGCCCTCCTCTGTACCCTTCCTCTCCTCATCTGCATCATCACCTTTCTTCCTACCTACCATTATACTATACTCTTTTCTAGATGAAGGAGGGATAAAGAAAGCTAGCTCGCGCGCCTTACGATAGTCGGGGCATAATAGAATACATTCAGATCGAGAGATAAAGAATTAAAGATCTATTTTCTTAATACTCACCGCTTTCAAACTGTGCCAGCTCATTCCCCTGTACTTCACCATTACCTATCGCCATGATTTCATCAAGGTCCCAAGAAAGAAAGTTTTGCAGGTCCAGCAAGTCCAGAGTGGCTTCGCCCACGCCCTGTGTCTCATGCAGTGGTTGCCATGGTGTCGCCGATGCACCCACGGTAGAGTCCACGGCCACTTCTGGCATCCGTGCCGAATCCTGTGCTGGGGCTGCGGCCCAGGAGGCTTCCGCTGATGCATCTCTCGGGTCGCCGTGGAAAGGACCCCGAGCCGAGCCGATATCGGTAGAGGAAGGGCCTTGCTGATCGGGCCTTGGCGTCTTATCCAAATGCTCATGTGATCCTTTATCACTGACTTCCTTCCGGGCGAGGCGATAGAGGGAAAGAGGGTTGAGCAAGGAATCGGGAGTGCTTTGTGATGGAGAGCCAGGAACACTTTGAGACCTGCAAGAGTTGGGTTAAGTCAGGATGAATACTCCAGTAAGGACACCCGACTTACCATTCAGTATCATGGATGTTTGAAGGGTCTCGTGGCCCGATATGGGCAGTTGGGTCGGCTCTTGTAAAACTCGTGCGGACCTTGCGGAGCCATCGGTCGGCTGTTACATACTGTGAACCTGTAAGTATCGCAGCTGCGTTCTGGCCATGATTAATAGCTTACTAGTTGCTGAGCCAGTGGGACAATCATCGACATCATCTGTAATACCGCGAGGTTGCTTTCGACATGCTTGATCGTCTCATCCATTATGCGATGCGAATCCGGTTGACCAAGGTCCAGTAACCGAGCAATATAATAGAGCATGACTCTAGTGCCATTGTAAGCAAAACATGGAAGCATAGAATCTGCAAGGAAACGTGATCCTTGACGAGAAGTCTCGGCCAGAACTATAGCCATCGTCTGCGCATGTCGAAGGGTATCGTATTGAAGTTTCTCAACAAAGTCTGACTGCATGTCCCCAAAGTTGTTTCTCAACTTAAAGAGCTCTGGCATGCAAATCCGGTAGAAATCGCACATTGCGTTGTGGTATGTGCAGTGAAGAGTTGCGAGAGCCCCGAGCTGTGAGGACTCGAGGCGGATGTATACCACCCCCGGGTTGAAATCCAGTGATGGGGGAAGGTTATCGCGCCAGGCTTGTAGGTCAGCGTGGAGAAGTGAAAATTCTGATTCTGGAAGCCACGGTGGTTGGGTAGAGTCGAGATGTTTCACGTAGCTAATCATCAAATATCACCATTCTGTGCGCTGCGATAGGGGATACAAGAGAAGTACTCACCGAGCAACTCGCTTCCAGAGCGCAATCAACCGTACGTAGTAATACATAATTCCCATGTCCTCTGTCTTTCTCTGCAATGTTGATTCAGACAACTGTAGATTCGACGATTGAGAACCATGCAACTTTTCAGTAACGCGAGGAATCTGCAATAGGAAGCTTCTCTCGTCACACGGCAACTGAATCTTGATATCTCTTTCGTGGAGCAGGGTTAATTGATCAACGCCGCTGCCTGTCCAGGCATCGAGGACATAGCAAGCCCACATCAAGCGTCTTCTTGATTCCTTGTATGATGTGAGTAGATCAGCACTGCCTCCATCATAGCTCGTTGAATTGTCTGAATATTCAAGGTTAAGCTGGAGAGAATGTGCCATTCGGATGGCAAAACCACTCAACATTAACGCTTGTGCATAGTTTCCTAGACGAAAATGAAAATCGTAAAGAAGTACTGTAGCCTAGTGTTGCGTCATTAGCCATGATGAGTTCTCATTGAGGGTATAGTAGTGATGATAGCCCCTTTTTCTTACCATCAAATTTGAGACCGAGATCTTGCCGTAATTTGCAAAAATTAAGCGTTCTGCGGCATTCATCCACTCCATTCCCGCCATATGAACTACATTTGCAGGCAACGGATGTACATGACAACTATGATTCAGTGCGTAGAACCTAGAATACTCCTCTTAGCCTGGAATATCTCCCTGTTTGACCAGAATAATATCCAACTTACCTTGCGCCGTGTGCGCAGATCATGTACAGAAGCGCATTGTCGGAGGGGAAACCTTCATCTAGCCGTCGCATGAAGGAGGGTTTATGGACAAATGCAAAACAGCGGAGAGGATGGACATTGTCGAAATATTTCTCAGCGAGACGACGAAGGATGCTTAATGTAGAAGGGAGTGCCGGGGTAAAAAGGCTTGTAACCATGGTTTCAGTAAACTTGCATCGCCATGGTCACTCACTGCGGCGGGGGTAGACTCACAAGGATATAGGGTCCCCGGGTGACTGTTCCAGAGCAGTGAAGGAGGTGGTAGGATCGTTGACTGCACGGGGCAGACTGGCTTCGCCTTCGTGCTCCTGAGCACTGGTGGCCTCGGCTTCCTGTCGGACGTGTGTACCAGTTTGCCTCTCCACGGGGGCACGTGAGTTCTGCAAACTACTCGGCTCAGAGTTTGGGGGCGTTTTAGACATGACATGAGCCCAAAAGGGCATGTTACCTGCATCATAAGTACATTGGATAGATTTGACGCCACAGCGGAAGCATGTCGGTCTACCACCGTCGCATTTCGACTTGGCAATGCGGCAGCTGTTACAAGACCGGTACGTCCTCTTCTTTCTTGCTGTACTCCCAGCTGGAGTGTCCCGGATAGGTGATTGACGAGAGTGGCCGACGCAGGTTAGATCGAGGCGCTCACAGTTTAAGCATCTTCCAGGACGCTCATCGCACTTGACCTTGAACACGGTTCACTATCAGTACTGAGCAATAGAATACGAATACACAGCAGGCACAAGAAACAGTCACAGGTTTCAAATGTACCGAGAACATACCTTGCGCGCACGACAGACTCTACAACTCATTGGATTCATGGAGATGATGTTGATGTACTGTAATAAGTGGGGAGAGATGCAGGAAAGGCTCCATTCCATTCAGAAAGAATTAGCGAGTTATGCTGCTGCTAGGCTGCACACGTGACCCCCCGCAGGCCCATTAGCACCCGACCCGAGCTAGGGTGGTTGGGGTCCTCAAGCTCAAGTCCAAAGGTAGGTAGTCTGTTATTTCTGACTACCTATCTCAAACAAAGACATAAAAACATGGACTCTCACAGAAAATGAAATCCAATACAAGACACTCAATTAACTCCTACCAAGCCTTCCCAGAGATGTTCTTTTGCTTATTCGCACCCTTAAGCCTAGAAAAGAAACTTCCACCCATAACAGCAGTCCTAGACACAGTTGTGTCTCTCTCACGATGATCAGGACACTTCCTCGGCGGAATCTGCCCCTGAGACTCGTAGTAGAACTTGGAAACGTCAAATTCGTGATGAGGTCCTGGAGATACGCACATCCACTTGACCTTTGATGTACTCAACTGCGGCCAACAAACATCACACCAGTGACACCCGGGATACTCTTCTGACTTTTTCGCGCTGGAGACGCGAACGATCTTACCGCAGAGTTTGTTAGAGCAGCAGACAGTGTTGTCAATGCTAGGCCACAACTCTCTAAACTCGCAGTTGTTACTCGCGATACCTGCTGCTGTGCTCTTGAGCTCGAGCTTTTCGCAGATTTCGTTGCATGCGTGTGTTGCGAAGAAGAACTTGA
Source organism: Fusarium sp. NRRL 66088 (assembly GCA_013186415.1). Classification (NCBI taxonomy): domain Eukaryota; kingdom Fungi; phylum Ascomycota; class Sordariomycetes; order Hypocreales; family Nectriaceae; genus Fusarium; species Fusarium sp. NRRL 66088. The sequence goes on from JABCKD010000242.1 coordinate 17,148, forward strand.
AACCGTCTTTGCCGAGGTTTGTGTCTGCTAGCTTGAATCGCTCTGGGTCGAGTGTGTGGATGGCTGGATCTGTGAGGACGTGGCCTACGCCTTGTAGATCACATACCAAGAAGCTACCCCAGGAGCGTTCAAAGGTGAAATGAGAAAAGGCTTGCGCGGCCTGGTTGAACTCATCTTTGGGATTGTCATCGTTGACGTAGCTGCAGTTGTTGTTGTACTTGACGTATTCACCCTCGATATATGGTTCGAGAGACATGCAGTCAGTGCCTGAAGTGGTTGTCTTGCCTCTAAGACACGTCGTGACGATGAAATCGATCGCATGCTTATCGCCAACCAAAGCATTGAACTCGAGAGCAAACGCCTTGCAGAGAGCCTGACATCTCATATCCTCTGCCAAATGGGCGAGACGCTTTCCATCGCGTTTGAATGACTTGACGACGTAGCGGTTTGTCGAGGCAGCTGTACGAGCGTACGCCGTGAGACGAAGGGCACCCTGGGAGAATGGGCGAGAACGCTTGTTAATGGTGAGTTCCATGATACTCAGTCTGATGTTGTCATCGTGCGCCATCATGGCGTTGAGCGTGTCTGCGCCGTGTACCACTGTATCAGGAGAGAAGCCTTCGAGGACGAGCTTCTCGTTGAGCCAGCCAGGAGTGTCCCACTGTGGTGGAACCTTCTCAAGTGACATTTCTCCAGCTTCTTCAGCCTTGTCTTCGTCTTCTTCAATGGCTTGGAGTTGGGTAGTCAATGGGTTCTTGCCTCCCTTGGCAGTTCGAGAACCAGACGTTGACATGCGTACTGCAGTGCGAGAAGCTGAAGTGGTGACACTTCTAACGACCAAATGTCGCAGTGCACTATACGAGGTGCCTAGTTCGGCTTCTTCAAAGACGAGATCACCCTTGGCGGTGCCCTTGGAGCTGCTGGCACCACGGAGAGCCAAAGTCGCCTTGAGGCCCTCATCATAGTACCCGTTACTCATAAGCAACTTGCAATCAGACGAGATGGCGGCGTACTCCTTCATGAAAGTCAACGCCATGCGATCCGTAGCATTCTTGATGCGCAGGAGAGCATAGTTGATGTTCATGTCAATCATCTTCTTGAATAAGGGCTGGTAAGTGAGACGATGCGGCTCACTTCCAGGCTCGGGGTAGTCATCCGCCGAGTCGGTAAAGTCGTGGAAGATGCGACCGTGGGCTGGGGCATCAGCGATGTGGATTATGCATCGTGTCTGGTTCTTCCATGTTGCGTTGATGGCTTGGTCGATGCCTCCGAGGACATCTTCAGGGGCGTCGCCTCCGCCCGAGGCTGTGAACTTGTCGATGAAGGACCTCACGTCGTCGATTGAGGTTGTAAAGTCTAGGAATTGAATGTTGGGCTTGTCGGCGTGGTCTTTGTACCCCACGACGGCGATGCGCACTTCGGCTTCGTTGAAGAAGGCCTTTGTGATGTCATCCATGATCCTCTTGACTTGGTCTCTGGCAGCCTTGATGTAGCTGTACATGGAGCCAGTGGTGTCCATGAGGAAGAGAAGATCGGTGGCATAGGCCTTCTTGAACATGCCATCATTGGATCGCTTTGGTTTCTCAGAGCGCGCTGCGAGTGCCTCACGCTTGAGCTCTTGGACACGACGTCTAGCATCGGCTGCAGAGGGACCAGATAGAGCAGCCTCCATCCTGAGACGCTCCGAGATGGCACGTTCTTGCTCGGCGAGACGACGCATCTCAGCAGCCTGAGCGCGTTCACCTTCCATAGCACGCCGAAGTTCATCTCGCTCCATCTCCATCTGACGAAGCCGCTCTCGGGTTCCTGAGGTGGTCCTGGAGGTACTGACCGAGCCAGGAGACCTCAGCCTGTGAAGGTGCCCAGGCAAAGATCCGCTTGTATAATCATCGCTACGACTGGACGAAGGAGAGGAACTCGATGCGACGGAACGTTCCCTTGAGGCAGGATAGGGAGGTAGGATAGTGGATGTGGTAGATGTCGAAGTGGCACTATCTGGCGAGACAGAGGTACGGAGCAATGCATCAGCAAGGGAATGGACATGGTCCGATTCAGTGCGGTGTCTGGAAATAGACGCCGGGGGCGAATAAGGTGGAGGAGAAGTCATTGTTTAAAGTTGACGATGGATGTGACTCTGAAGATTATGAAACGAATTGGCAGCAAGTGTAAGTTTATATAATGAATTGCACGTATCGTATATTCCCAAGGAATTGGGCGTAAATCACAAGAACACAATATGCTTCGAAAATGATCCTTTGCAGCTGAAACAAGGCGTTTAGATACCGGACCAGAATCAATATCACCTCACAAGGCGTATCAATAATTCACAGCCATCCCGTGTCACACTGGCCGGGCAATTGGTGCCAGCAGACTCCGCAGTAGCTGAGATAGAGGATCAACCAATCAAGAGGTGATTCCATGCAGTATGGTAGGGCCGATCCTTGCTATGCCAAGCCAATCATGAGAGTTCTAGAAACTGTACGAGCTTCCTGTGGATGTCTGCCTGATTGAGGCTGATTCTTGAATGGGGTAAATGGCTCATGTTTTTGGTTGTTATCTGGAGAGCCTGATCTCGGTGATGGGGTTTGGTTAAGTGGTATTTCATGTGTTATTAACAAAAACAGATTGTCAGACTATTCAATAATGGTACTACGAGCACAGCCTCCTTCGTAATCGCCCACTTACTTAGAAAATAAAAAGCTCAGACACTTCATCTCCATCGGATGGTTCGCCTAGGTTGCGGCGATGCCTAACGCGGGGTATGCATACAACATACTTTTCCTTACAGTCTGCCTTGCGTCGCGCCATCCCGAGTCACGAGGCTGCCAGCACACTCCCCTACTTGATTCCTGTGCCGATTCTTATTGGGGCCCGATGCCGATGGCTCAGGACGTACATAATGTGTGCTTTCAGCTGAATCTTGCAGAGGTGGGAGGGGGATTTCCTCATTTCGGCACTCTTTTTGTTCAGGTTGGAATATGGCAGCTAAAGCCATTCCCTAGTTTTTATCCCCTTGACACTTGTCTACTATCACATTTCAAATCATTAGACACAGAACCATCATGGCCGACAGTCGTCGGATAGAGTGGTTTCTCGGCAGAGCTGGACTCCTCCCACCACCACAACAAATCCCCAACCTAGTGGAACCCCCAGCACAAGACTACGAACCCTTCATCAAAGCAAACCGAGATGCAGCTCGTCAACTTCTCGTCCAGCAACGGATGGCAGATCCAAGCTACCGTCCACCTTCAGAGCAGAAGCGCAACCTCTTCAGGACGAAGCATCAAAAAGAAGAGGCGAGCAATCACTCCAACTGGACTTTTTCAAAGCATGAAGTCGCGAGGGCGTTTGATTTGCTTCTTTCTACTGAGCCGCTTCCTGCTGCTGCTGGTGTTGCTCAGGCTTTGTTGTTGTATACCACTTTGACTTCTCTTGATGAGCTTTGGGGTCATCTGCATGATTCAAGGCTTGAGAAGAAGATGAAGAGGAATAGGTTGTCTTCTGCTGTTGACTCTTTTCCTCCGGGTATTACGTGGCTGGACAAGGCTGCTTCTCACGATAATATCGACTACATTCATCTTCTTTGTCAATCTCGAGTTAGTCAAGAGGCTTTGACTCGAGCTTTTGGCATTTCCTTGTCAAAATCTTCATCCGACGCCATGAGGCTTCTTTTGAGTTACGGCGCTGCTGCATCTTCTTACTCAGATGCCGTCGCTCAACATATCAGGATTGGCGATCTTGCCTTGGTGAGCCTCTTGTTGTCAGCTCCAACTGCCATGACGACTGGAGCCTGGCTTGAGTGTCTTGAGAAAGATCTCGCTCGTGCAATGGCAGGAACAGGCTTCTCTCCTGAGATTTTCCTGCTGTGTGTCGCTAATCGACGCGATCTTGTCTGCGACTCGTTGCTCCTCGCGACTCTTCGTGCACAGAGCTTACAGGCTTTGGCTGTTCTTCTCGCTTATGCGAGCTCCAACGACAAGTTCTTTGGCGTACGAGAGAGCGCGTGTGAGCTGGCTACTCTAGTACCAGATTCAACGCAACGGCTTTCCTTCTTCACGTTGCTCGCCGAAGCTGGACTCGTTGGCGATTATCCTGTCCTCCGAGAAGAGTTAGTCAAGAGTGTCAAAGCCCACCAGATACCCTTTGCCAAACTCCTCGTCGGAGCTGGTGTTAGTGTCGACATTCCACCTCACAATGCTCTACAGTGGGCTGTCTCCCAGATGGACTTTGTCATGATGGAGTTGGTCAAGAACGGCGCCTTCTCATCACCAGTCTCACTTGCACTGAGCTACGTGCCTGAGTCAACATCTGAGCTGGACATGATCCATCTCATGGACATTTTCGGTCCCATGGGGGTATCTGGTGAGCATCTCGATGCTCACTTGGTCCGAGCTGTGCGCAAGAAACATTTGAGGCTCGTTGAGACTCTGGTGCGTTGTGGAGCGTCTGTCGAGTATGAACAAGCCTCTGCTATACAATGTGCCCTGGAAGCTGTCGATTTTAGCATGCTCAAGGTTCTTCTCCAGCGGAAATGTTCGCCAGAGGTTCTTTCAGCTACGATCCCAGCAGCAATGGGCATTTCACCAAGAGACAGTCGACTACAAGCCATCAAGTCCATTCTGCAAAAGGGAGTCCACAGCCAGGTACTTGGCGTTCCTCTACAGCAGGTGGTATCCGAGGATGGTGACATCGACTCGGACCTCATCCAGCTGTTCCTCGAGCATCATGCTCCCGTGGACCTGTCCAACACGGCTGATGGCAACCCCTTGTTGGTAGCCGCGCGGAGAGGTAACCCCTCGGTGCTTCAAATGCTCTGCACCGGAGGACCCCGGACCGAGACTTTGTCTGTTGCCGTTCCTATTGCTTTTAAGGCCATGGAGAAATTTGGCTATGACGTTGCTCTCGCCATGATTACGCTTCTCCTTCAAAAAGGAGCCAACGGTAAAGCCGTTGATCAGACTTTGATGGAAGCATCATCAAAGGATACTCGACTGGACATCGTTCGTGCTCTAGTTGAACATCGTGCCAATGCAAACTATGGTTCTGGACTTGCATACATCAACGCAGTTGAGAGAGGCAACTTGGAGTTGTTAAAGATTCTATGCTCTGGATGTCCACCAAGTCCTCAAAGCCTCACCGTGGTCTTCCATAGTGCAATGAGGCCAGAATACTACAACTTGAAAACACTCGAGCTCATACTGGACTCTGCACCTTCATCTCACATACTTCAAGCTCCTGCAGGTATTGAGGGCATGCTGAGAGGTCATCCAAATCTGGCCGAGGTCGTCCCCTGCCTTGTTCGACATGGTCTCAGTGTTGACACTGGAAGTGGAATGCTGCTCTGCAGTGCCGTCCAAGACAAGAATGTTGCCCTTCTTGGCACTCTTGTATCCTCAAAGCCACATACAACCTCTTTGGCTGCCGCATTCCAGGAAGCCACAACCGTCGAGCCTAGGGGTGTCAGGCTGGAGATGATGAAGCTACTCCTGGAGGCCGCTGGCTCAGTTGAGATTGGACAGTCTGAGTATCTTCCCCTAGAGACAAAGGCCGCATTGTCTGGTGGCATTGTAGGACTTGAGCTTCTGCTCAGCCACAAGGCATCTGTCGATGTTCAAGGCGGACGGGCTCTCCAAGAGGCAGCAGAAGAAGGTGTGCCCGAGGTCTTGAAGATACTTCTCGTCTCCAACCCAACTGCTTTGACTGTTGAGAAGGCATTCATCGTTGGTAGCTCATCTTCTGTGGCTTCTCATACAAAGGCTGTCATCTTGGGACACCTACTCAAAACGGATCAGGTGTCAGTGGATGCTGTATCCAAGGCCCTCACAGAGTGTGTCTCTAAACACCCGGATGATATTCTCCTGGCCAAACTTCTAGTATCATATCATGCCAAGGTCGACATCGACACCCTCAAGATGGCCCTGGAGTCATCTCCCGTCGACATGTTCCTATCACTATCACGAACCATCTCGGAACCGGCCATTGCGAAGGAGCTCTTTCGTCATGTCAGAAACTCCGACATCGACTCCGAAAGGAGATTCATCGCTTATCAGTCTCTTGTTGGCAAGGATATCGACGCCGATGAGGTTTCTGAAGCTCTTATTGATTCTATCAAGTCTGATCCTGACAATTTGGATACTCCGAATCTTCTGCTCGATAACGGTGCTGTGGTGAACTACAAAGATGGCGCGGCTTTCACAATGGCTTTTGAGTCAAGCAATCTCAGGCTTGTGCGAGCGTTGAGTCGGCATCTTGTCAAGGCCGATGAAAGTGCAGCGACTCTGGCATTCGACTACGTGTCTAACAACGCCTCATTTGACTCAGAGGTTCGACTAGAGATTTACAGTTGCTTGCTAGAGTTTAGCATCAGCAAGGAATCTCTAAACAAGGCTCTCGTCGGCGCATTGGAGAGCACTGCTACCAACACTGCCATCGTGAGCTTGCTTGTGGAGCATGGTGCAGATCCCAACGCTGAAGAGGCCAACTGCTTTGTTTTGGCGTGTAAGAAGAACTCACGCGACGAGTTCAGAGCTCTCAGCAAGCACGCAGACCTTACTATGGTTCTCTCAGCTATTCTGGACAACGTCAAGGAAGAGCTGGAAGTCATGAATTGGCTCATACTTCTTTTCGAGGAACAACCCGCGGGGACAAAAGTTCAAGAGGATGAACTTCTGTTCAAGTGCATGCGCAAGTTCCCACAGGGGACTCTCGTATTGGGATTTCTGCTCGACCATGGAGTGCCTGCTTCAGCCAAGATCATCTGTAACCTCCGACCAATGTGGGAGCTGGAGGAATGCACAGCTCTTATGTGGGCTATTTCTTCTTCTCTCAAGATTGATAATAACGTTATCATCCGTCTACTGCAGATGGAAGATTCAGGTATGTTACTGCCAACAAATTACCCGTACTTGTGTACTAATGTTTCAATAGCCCTGCCTACTTATGTGACACCACAATCACAAATGTCGGCAGTCTTTCTTTGTCTACTCGACAAGTCACGAACCCCTGTATTGAAAGCCCTCCTGGAGCTCGCACCAGGCGACATGTTCAACAGCACAGTTTCGGGATCCGACTTTAGCAAGATTGCTTGCTACCCCAAGAAGCCCAAGGCCGATTTCCAGTCCCTTTTCGAAGAAGAGGACGAGATATCACCAAGAGAAGCTGCTCTCTTCCTAGGCAACATTGACGCCTTCAAGTTGCTCGCGGGCGAGGGTACTCCAGATGATGGAACACTCCACTTGGCTTCGCTTTTGGCTCTACCTGACTTTGTGACATGGCTTTTAGAGACGCATGACGCAAATTACGAAGAGGAAAACTTTGGCTTCATGGTTCCTTTGGCTTTGGCATGTTTCTCCAAGTCATTCCCCTGGTGTAAAATCGCCAACGAAGAATCCGAATGGAACCTCCGTCTTCGGGAAACGATGAAGATCCTCATCGCCAAGACACGAAAGACATGGCGGTATAGGGAGAAATTGGTTCTTCACATTGCGTTGGAGAACGGACCTGACGTTACAAAGGCTATGCTTGATGCGTTGGATATTCGTCACGAGGCGGACAAGGATAAGACGTATTTGTATACTGATAGGACGGGGTTGCATTATTCGCCTTGTGAGTATGTGGAGGAGTTTGTTGAGGCTGAGGCTTTGCAGAAGAAGAAGTTGGTCAAGTGTTTGACGGGGCAGGGGTTGACTTGAAGGATTTGGAAGATTGTGATGTATGATTCAGGTAATGATTGTTTTCTTGGCGAGGCGTATTTGGACTCAAGGACGGAAACAGAGGGTAGTGTCATAAATGATGGATTTCCAGATACTGACTTTGACATGTTTGTAAATTGCTGGTGGGAGTTTCCGCAGATATCTCCCAGCATGGCACAGCGTCTTGACTATCACCAAGCTACCAACCTGACATGCCAGCATGAGCTACATCCCAGCAACTTTGTATGCCTCCCATCTCATGCGTCGATGGTATTCAAACACCATGTCTGGACGATATTCAAGAAGATGAGCATTCAAAGAGAGGTCGCCTTATAACAAATAGATGCACGTACTAAGAGAAATGCTAGTCCACCATTCTCATCTCTCGCACAGGACGGGAATTCCTCACAGCAAAATAAACCTTCCACGCCCATCCACTGTCCTCAGGCCATCCAGGACTAAACGATTGCAACCACATCTTATAAATAAAAGCACGAGCGCACGTCTTCACAATCAGTACCCATAAAAACAACAACCACAGGTTTCCAACAAGGCTGAGCACCACATAGGTCAAGTCCAGCTGTGACAGCTTCCCTACGTCACGAAGGCGATCTACTATGAAAAACGCCTGCGTCAATGGGGGTGGTACAAGATAGGCCAAGTATCCGGTCGCCTCGATTGCGAAGAGGATGGTTGATGCTCGGCCGAGGGGCGAGAGGTTTGACCAGCCTAGTCGGACCTCGATCACGATGCGTATGATGATACTAGCGTACCAAACTAGAGTCAGGGAACTCAGCATGGCAAATATAAACAAGTCTCCAATGCTTGTCAAGTTGCCATGGAAGGGTCGCTGTCGGTTGATAGGATGCTTCGCGTCTGCTTTGGTCAGCTCAAGTCCTGCAACTGGAACAGAGACGGAAATCGACTCACCACATTTAATTATCAGATCAAAGGACTTCCAGGCTCTGACTTTTTCAACGTGAGGGTAAAGAGTAAGGTCGTTGGCTGAAGCTACGGTCCATGTCAGTGGACAGTCGAATTGGCCCGTCACCCTGATACTCCTGCTCGTGTTTCCGTTTTCCTTATCCAGTAGACGAAGCAAGCAGCCTCTAGAGCGTTCTGATTCGCCTCCCGGTTGTTCAAGGATTAAAATTTCCTCGCAGTCATCCTCGCGGTCCATCTCATCCTTGTCTGGACACTCGAGATGGACCAAAAGCTCCACGACAACTTCATCTTCCTCATCGTCCAGCAGTGGCAGGATAAACGTTGCGCATGTCCTGTCGCGTCTCGAAGCGCCACCATCGAGAACTACAGCGATAAAGTCTTCCTCTGGAACGGACGTGGGGAGAAGCTGCCTGACCAAACCACATTCGGTGTATGATAACTCCAAATCACCAGCCTCAGTCCAAGTCAACGCGTGAATCGGAGACTCGGCCATCCTGATCTTGCTTGGCGCACTAGGAACCCATCGGTAGAGGCTATCCCCGCCCTTCACAGCAGGCGTGCCAGTGTTGAAAAGCAATTCGATGGGGAGAAAGTCGAGACTTTGCAACAGCGCTTGCATTCTTTTGGGAGAGTCCTCCCTGAGAATCCCAAAGACGTTGATATTTAGTAGATTCGCAAAGATGATAGGTAAATCCTCTTTCATGGTGGTGTTTCGATACGCTAGACTGTTCCAAACGGTGCAGAACATGCCCAGCTCATCCTCGCCTCCACGATCGCGTGGAAGAGTACATGTAATATCATACAGCGTCTCTTGAAAACAACGACGTAGGTATGAGAGAGTTGGCGCTCTAAGGGCCGCCGCCTCACCTTCCTGGTTGTCGCGCTCTTGCTTGCCTTCTGATCGGAACAGGCTAACAGCCCACCAGTACACATGAGGTCCGGGCATGATGTTCATCGTGGCGAGTTTCTCTGTCGTCATGGTGGAAAGCAAGTTTTCACGCTCTCGGGGAACGAGGGGTGTCACCAGCCCACTCGATGATAGGAACGCAATCCTCGTTGCCAAAGCACCCTCTTGCAACGTCCAGCATCGTCGCATCCAAGAGCAGCATACCAGACGAGCAAGAAGTTCGGTGCTCGAAATTTCATCCTCGCTGTCAGCCTGGGCACGCTGGAGCTCCGAGTCAAGCACCAGAACCTGCTTGGCTGCGGCATAGATCTCACCCATCTGGTTAATAGCCATAGACTTAAGTTTGTTGACATTTTCAACGGCCTCCGGGGAATCGCCAGGTACTGTAACAGGGATACATAGTGTGTCCAGCCAGAACAAGTTGCCGTTTCCCCAGGCGGAGGACCAACCTTGTTTTGGGATCGGGTCGATATGTACGCTTTTCGTTTGATAGTTGCCCAATTTCCCAGTCTCGGTCAGACTCTTGGAGAGGGAGGTGGAGATAAGTTCAAGTTGGCACTGCGGCAGGGCATTGGCAGTTGGATTCCCTAACCCATCAGACCAGACATGCGACATGGCAGTGTATGAACTTGATGATGAGGCGGCTGTGACCTTGAGGGCTATTTGACCCCTTCCGTGATGCTGGACGGAGACCAAAGGAATACGCCCTTGCGCGATGATGGCCTTGACGGCATCGGCATCGACGCTGATGGCTGAGCATTTGCATCCGTCAGAAACATGCCGCTGGTGATATCCAGAGTCCAGTCGAACGTTATTGGCCACGCACGCCGTCACGGTGCATTTTGTGTGGACGACGGAGCGTGTACGCCGCAACCGTGCAAGGAAACAGGCGATGATGGGGTCGTAGTGGTTCATAATCCAGTCAATCTCCTGCGGACACCAGCCATCATCTCGCATACGCTTGTGCAGGAATGCCGATGACCACGTAAAACTTGTGTCATGGGCATGGGAGAGACCGCCTAACCTTTGAACCAGGACCAGAATGCAAAGGCCAGTTTCTCCAGCTGGTGATTCTTTTAGGTGCCCAAAAGCTTCCATCTCTCGGACTATATCCGCCGCATGCTGCAGATGAACATTGTGCTGGTCCAGGTCTATGTCGTGGATCAAGACATCGAGATTCCTCAGGCTAAGGAAGCGGCATTCCGACTTGCCAGGAGAGTAAGTGATGAAGTCTTCAAACAGGAAACGGTCTCCAAGGATCCGAGCAAGTAAACCAAAGAACAGCCAGGATTGCAAGTAGGCAGCAACTTCGATTGGGTTACGGATCGGCGCGTCTGGGCTTGTCAGTGGGGCAAGCCCGGCTTTCAGGTCCGCCTCCGGGTCCGGCAGCTCAATCGGCTCCGCGAGCGGGACGCGAATCTCAGGGACCGCGTCCCGAGGCTCAGGGATTATATCCATCTGATGTGATGATTACTCCGTGTATGAACATGAATGCAACAAGGGAACGGGGGTTAATGAACCCGCTAAATAATTTCCTCGAGCCGCCGTTTCAGACCCTGAAGCGGGAGCTGAAAAGCCACAGCGCGTAACCACCAATTAAGATCGGCGCTCAGCGCTTGGCAGCCTGCAACCCGAGATGAATGTCGCTAAAACTCTTGACACAATTGGTAGAAAAGAGCCTTCTCCAGGTTGGGAAGGTGGCCCATCACCTAGACAGGTAAGTTACTCCACGTTGGGATGAAACACAGCTTGAACATCAATACAAATGATAAGAGAGCCTCGTGGTATTCAGCTTACTCATTCCTGTTCCTGAGAGCATCAGTGACAGGAGCAAAAGGCTGAGGTTGCTTCGAGGAGATGAGAGTCATGTCAAGTATAGGCAAACCGAAGTTGTAATTCGAATATGGATATACTCACCGGATTGTAGGCTTAAAAGGCAAGATTGGTTGTGAACCTGGTCTTTAACACACCATTGCCGAATATCAATCTTGTTGGCAATGCTCTGTCATTAAATTCTATGTTAAGGGTTTCAGACAATCCCACTAATATCAGTAGGTACGTACTATTCGCCTTCATTCCCGTGGCGCCAAATGTTACCTTGTTAAAGCTCGTGATGTCCATACCACTTTAAGCCAAGGGACGCAGGGGTAGAGAAGAATCAGGCGATTCGTTATTTTTAGGTCATTCGTGAAAATTCTCTCGGCGCCTGAGAGCCAAGGCTACCCTGGAGCTTCATGCATCGCTGACTCTTTCCCTTGAAAACGAGACTAGGAGCCTTTACAAGTTGGTATTCGTTTATGGTAAGACGGAATAACTATGCATGATAACGTTGTATTTCAACGGTCGCCGCTCACATGCATCTGGAGATCTCTTCCACATGGTGAAAGTGAGTCAACACCAAACACATGCAAACCCCTTTCCACTTCAGGATGATAATATGGCAGAAACAAGACTCATTTCGAACAATATAAAACAAAAAGCAAAATGGATGCCACGTGCTTGGCGTCACTCATATCACTCACTCATGCCAAGTGCGCAAACAAAATGCAGAAAGATCAACATCCTATCGATAAATTGCAATACTCCGTCAAGATGCGGAGCTGATAAGCGATGCGGGGACAAGGCAGTTTCCCATCACCAACTACAGCCTCAACATCCATGACAATCGCGGAATGAAGAGATGCCGGTGCGGAAATAGCGTCACAAGGCTTTGTGCCGCAGTCTCGAAATAATCTCCTCCGTTTTCTAGTAAAAAGATCTAGATGTCAAATTTTTTATCTCCACCAAAGGTCAAGGCAGCCTTGAGGTGCTTGGACTTGGGTCAAGGCATATGCAGTTTGCCCTAATTTTACCATTCTCGAAATTAGCCCTGCCGGTTATCTGCCAGCCCGGCTGTATCAGGTCTATGGGTCCCTTTTCTCCAAGCTCATGGAATCATGCATGAGGCCAGGAAACAAACAGTTTAGCCTCTCTCAATGGATGGGTGACATGAACCCACGAGTCCTACAGTACATGTACATGGCTCACATTTGGGCTCCTGCAGGGTAAAAAGGAGCAAAAAGCTTTTCCCTCACCAAGCTAACCCGTGTCTAGAAACTGCCGGGTTTCATCAGTGAACGCCTTATGAGTGCGGCTGATGGTAGCGCATGCGTTAGTCTAATTTCACGGGCTGTCGTTAAATTGGGTGGCGCCTCAGCACAAGGCAAACACCAAATCAGCATCTCCCGGCGGGTCACAGGGCTGAACAGGGGCTCCAATTGCGCAGTGGCAGACAAGCCTCGCGTCCGTGCTGTAATCTTGTTGGAGGTCGGGCGAACAAAACGCCTTGCTTACTAGCATCGTGCCTAGATTCACCATGGCTGCGAACCGTCGAGTGCCACTGAACCTGCAGAAAGGTTCTTAAGGCCAAGGACGTCCTGCTTTTGAATTGCATTCCTTTCTTCCCATCAACCGACTCTCATTCTATCTACTCTTCGCTTCACTTCAACAAACTCTTGCCCAGCGCATTTTCGTCACTCTTTAAACAAATTCTCTTCAAAAACAAACATTCACAATGGCCACCCCTGCTCAGAACGCCAACAACAACGGTCCTATTGACCACAACGACCTTAACGAGTGGAAGGACCGCTTCAACGATGTCCTCGCCCGTCCCAGCGAGCATGTCAACTCCAAGTCTCCCGAGTCTTCCCAGCCCTGGCACAACGCCTTCTTTGGCTGCTTTGCTCCCATTGACACTTGCCTAATCACCTGCTGTGTTCCTTGTGTCACCTTTGGCAAGACTCATCATCGTCTCCGCAAGAACGGTAACCTCGATGGCTATGAGCCCATCAACACCTCTGTACGTTTTCCATTGACTCATACACTTGTCCGTTACTAACACACCTAGTGCCTCATGTTCTGGGGTTCCTCCTGCTTCGGTCTCCACTTCATCCCCCTCGCCCTCCAACGTGCCAACCTCCGAGAGAAGCACAACCTCCAGGGCAGCTGCCTCGTCGACATTGCCACCGCCTGCTGCTGTGGCTGCTGCGACCTGATCCAGCAGGACAAGGAGGCCGAGTACCGCGAGGCCCAGGCCTCTGGCTCGCAGGGTTACAAGGCCAACGAGGGCATGTCCTACCCCGCCAGCAACTAAGGCCTGACAATGTCTCTGGTCAAGGTGTTTGGATCTAGTCGAGTTTTGCGACCCTTTTGTATTGCCATCGATACCCCTTTGAGGTTATGACATGAGCGGTGGTTGAAATACCCTGCTCTTGTGTGTCTCATGTACAAGTCTATATATCTCTTTGAATGGAACATAAATGTCTAATGTAAAATGTCTTGCAATTGTTTGCATCGATCTATTGGTGACCTCCCATCTTACCCCATGTTCATCCCAAGTGTCAGTACTTTTGCTCACCGCTGGTATGTGAATGCTTTCAACGTCGCATTAGGTATTGCAGCTCCATCTTCACCCTTGTTGACTTTGGTGGCCTCTACCTTTTGATAGAGTTCATTCCCACAAACGTTATTGCCCTTGCATGAAAACACACATGGCGTTTACCTCCAAGAAATGGCGGCGCCTCCATGCTTTTCATTTCAAGACATCGTCCACCGACAACCCATCAAATTGCCATCTCTAGTCAAAGCGTTTAGAACACTTCTAGAAGTTCTTCCCCATCCTGACCGACGGAGGATTGTTTAAACGGCGGGAAAACTAGTCCACGGCCAACCTCCTCAAATAGTAGTTCGGAGCATTGGCATTGACAAGAGTCCCCTGTCTTTTGTCGCATCCGTCTAAACCTCCGTCGTGCTTGTTTCTTCATTGGTGGAGTAATAATAGTCGTCCGCGAACAGGTGGGGATGGTGACCCTTGAACAGGGGGATTAAGGTTGTCTCCTGGCCTGACAGGTCTGGAATATAAATATTCAAGAATAATACCTCGATAGGCTCTGTTCTTCATCGCAGCTCTATTCTGTGGACTGTAGATAAAGATGCTTACCTTGTTGCCTCTCGTTGCGCTCCTTGCGGGCCGGGCCGTTGCCCAGGTCAAGGGTACCCCTTCTGGTTTTGCCGCTGGGACTACCGGAGGTGGTAGTGCTAAACCGCAGTATCCCTCCAGTCTTGCTGAGTGAGTATGCATGCTTGATAGGATTGGAATAATCTAACATGATGCAGGCTCAAGACTTGGCTGACGGATAGCACTCCCCGAGTCATCATGATCGACAGGACTTGGGACTTCCGTAACTCGGAGGGTACCACCAAAACGCGATGCTGCAGCGACAAGTCAACCACTGTCTGCTCCGGAGGCACCTCCAAGGGTCAGCTCTGGATCCAGGACACTTGCAACTCACCCAGCACCTGGGCGGATTGCACGTACGACAACGCAGCCAGAAAGCCAATTGACCTTGGCAGCAACAAGAGTATCGTTGGTGTCGGAAGCAAGGGTGTCATTGTTGGCAAGGGATTCCGCATCCGCGGGGGAGCCAAGAACGTCATCATCCAAAACATCCACATCACCAACCTGAACCCTCAGTACGTCTGGGGTGGCGATGCCATCACCCTCGACGGCGCCGACAAGGTCTGGATCGACCACAACAAGTTCTCCCTCATCGGTCGACAGATGCTCGTCTCTGGCTGGGGAGCTGCGGGACATGTCACCATCTCCAACAACGAGTTTGACGGAAAGACGACGTGGTCTTCTGGTTGCAACGGAAAGCACTACTGGACCATGCTCTTCATCGGTGAGAAGGATTACTACACCTTCTCTGGCAACTGGGTCCACGATGTTTCTGGCCGTGCTCCTCATGTTGGGACTGATGCCACCAAGAGTGAGATTCTCTTCCACGCCGTCAACAACTACTTCCAGAACGTTGGTGGCCACGCCTTCGACGTTGACACCAACGTGTGGGCTCTCCTGGAGGGCAACTACTTTGACAAGGTCACCACGCCCATGACTTCTGGATCCAGCACGGCTGGCGGCCAAATCTACGACGTCATCACCGTCGACGATGCTTCGGGCTGCACAAAGTCTCTTGGGTACATCTGCGAGTGGAACCGTCTTTCTGGATCTGGTACTCTGCCTACTCTTAAGAGCTCTGCTGCTCTTTCTAAGCTTGGACAGTACAAGAGCAACTTGGTTAAGCATATTGGTGTGGCTGACGTTCCTGCTTCCGTCACCAAGAATGCGGGTATTGGCCGTATTTAAGCAAGATGGGATATGAGATAGTTGATGTGAATGAATGATGCATCAGGTTGAGAAGTGTATCTTTAGTAGGGAAGCCTGTGGAGATGTGATAAATTCAAACGATCTTCGTGGCGCAGATCTTTGATATCCCTTGCATACGTGATGATCAAAATAGTATTTAAAGATGACGGAAACTCTGATCCACCAGCTTACGACGTTATGTTAAGGCAATGGGGCTGTGTTTCATAGCAGAAGCTTTAGTCGAGGTAGATCTCGAGAGATTCTTCGGCTGCATGACGATCACAATAGCATCTATCAACAAAGCCAAAATCCTAATACTCTAGATGACGTCGTTGTCTATTAAGAAGATCTGTTTCGATCCAGCAGTGAAGGCTGTGGGGCTGCAACTGATTCATGCAAGATGAATCAAGGTAGATCTCAAGGAATTCTTGGTTGCAGGACGATCAAAATGGAATGTTTTCAGAAATATGGATTCTGATGTTAGAGATTGCGTCGTTATCGGCATTAAAAGAAGACGTCTCGGGTGCAACAACAGATGTGGAGCTGTCTTTAATTCAAGCAAGGTCAATGTCAAGATTGCATGACGATCAAAATAGCAACTTGCAGAAATCCCATATCTAAGCTTGATTACACCATCTCTAGTAAAACAAGCACGCTGTATCAACCATCCATTAAACGTACGCGTGTTCGCACGTGGCTTTGACCAACGTCCATGCAGCTCAGCCTTCACCTCCTCGGTGAATCTCTCAAGGTTAATATCTACACTGGACGATCAAAAAAAGGAGCTTGCAGGGTAGGATCCTCCTTTGAACGAATCATCAACCAGAATAAAGGCGCACACTGGATATGATGCTAGGGTCTTTATCTATGCTCATTAAATCTCGACAGATCAAAGATGACGAGCTTGATTATCAAGGTCCACATTCTTAAAAAATTCTTCACATTGGGCGTCGATTACGCAAGAAAAAAGCATCCATCGCGATTCAGGCATCTAGAAAAAAAAGATCAATGCACGTTATGCGTACGGGTCGTTGCCGGGGCTTCATAGACGAAACTGTCGATTACTGTATCAAGGTATCAAGGGGGATCCACAGAATTACTCGGCATTTTAATTTCGACAAAGAAGAAAAGAGGTTGTAATCCTTGTTTTTTTGGGAGACAGACCATGTCTTGTTGGGCGGCGAAGCGGAATCGCCGCCGATGCTAGTGAGGATCCACTTTCAACCTTTTTTCACCTTCGGTCAAAACAGACTTTTCACCGAGAGTCGCGGTGAAGGGTGAAGATGTATTTTTGTAAGAATATACTACGTAGCATGGGCAAAAAGATACTGATGTAGCAAATCTTCATGTCATGTGATGATGACCTTGTCTGTTCATAAACAGCAACTGCCAACACATCAGGTAAAATACGACAGAGGCCTCACCTCACGTCTTATCAACAAGAGTCGAAAGCACAGCCTCTGTGGCGAACCCTGACAATCATTTGAGGCTCGGTCGGTCTTATCTTGCCCTCCCCCTGGCTGTGCAACATTGGCCCGACCACTTGGGACCGGGCCCGGCGGCCCGGAACACATTCCCGCGCAGCCACTCCATCACGTTGATGCTCCCGGCATTGCCTGTCAGTAGGGTGATGCATCACCCATCCAAATCCCGGACCCGAAAACGGGTGGGGGCACTTTCAGGGGGTAGGGATGATCCCCCCTTGTCCATGGCGCGTCGATGAGCCTCAAACCAACGGCATTTGAAGCACGATTAAAACGATACGGCTCCATGTTAAACATTCGTCGTAATTGGGAGAGGGTCAAGGGCCTAGGTCCCAGGTCCCGCTTCGGGCACGCATCATTGTCCTGCCAAGATCTGACCTCTGCTCCGAGTCACGGCTTGCGTATCGCCTTATCACGAGATTTTTCCATATCATGATTCGTACCCTATCGTAATCACCCCTTTAGGCGAGGCAGGATGATCCGACTGGTGTGAACCTTGTAAATTTAAACAAACCTCACTTTTTTGAGAGTCCTCTCTCCCTTTTTAGGTTCTATAAAGGGTGTCTGATATCCCATTCGGTTTTTAAGATTCGCTTCATTATACATTAGACTCGGATCAAAAACACTGATGATTGAGTATCAGCATTCATTATTAGCTTCGGCATTCTAAACATTCGCTGACCTGACCCCCCTTCTACCCAACAACAACAATGGCGCATCTAATTCGAGACCTGGATATCTCGTGGAGCGACTCCAATGCCCCCACAAGGCGAAATTCGACCGCATCTCTCCCCGCCATGACGATCTCGCCTCCCGAAAACGACTCCAAGGCCATTTTCGACGACACACCCAAGGCCTCCTCCAAGGACATTCCCTCGATACTCGAAAAGGGCTGCAAGAACTCACCCTCTGAGGAGAGTCTCGATGATGATTCTCAACGCAAGCTCTCCATTCGAGAACGGTTGCACTACTTTACTTGGTCGTGGTTTACACTTCCAATGAGCTCTGGTGGTCTTGCTTTGCTCATTCATGTGCAACCTCATCAATTCACTGGTCTGAGGATCATTGGTACTGTGATATACGCTGCCAACCTGGCCATCTTTACCCTCTGCTGTCTCGCGATTCTGTTCAGGTTCTTGTTCAATCCTGGCGATTTGACAAAGTCGGTGTCGCATCATCGCGAGACGATACTCTTCCCTACTTTCTTCTTGGCTGTCGCTACGCTCATCACTAGCACTCAGCGATATGCCATTCCCCTCAATGATGCTTCGTACGCTTGGGCTACGCAGACTATCTTTTGGGTATACGTTGTTGTCACATTCGTGCAAGCTGTCTGGCAGTATTCATTCCTCTTTGCTGCTCACAGCTACGATCTACAGACAATGATGCCTGGATGGTTGCTGCCCATCTTCCCAGTCATGCTGGCAGGTACTGTCGCATCTGTCATTCTCGAGACACAAACAAACATCAACCCTCTTCCCATCATCTTCGCTGGCCTAACCTGTCAAGGCCTAGGCTTCTGTGTCTCAATGATGATGTACGCACACATGATTGGTCGTCTCATGCAGTCTGGTCTCCCCAATGGAGAGCATCGAACGGCACTCTTCATGAACGTTGGTCCTCCCGCTTTCACAGCCCTCGCCCTAATCGGCATGGCAAACGCCCTCCCTGATACCATCTCAGGAGCTGACCACCTCGCCCTCAACGTCGACACCGTCCGCGCCGTAGCTCTGCTAAGCGCCGTGTTCCTCTGGGCCCTCAGTCTCTGGTGGTTCCTCATAGCCGTCGTCGCAGTAGTCGCCTCACCACCAAAGGAGTTTCATCTCGGCTGGTGGCCCCTCGTCTTCCCCAACACTGGCTTCACACTTGCCACTATTTCCATCGGCAACGAGTTCAAGTGCGAGGGTCTCCTCTGGGCTGCGAGCGGCATGACAATTATTCTCATTATTACTTTTTCTACGGTCTTCTTTTTCAATATGCGGGCCTTGTTTACACGGAATTTGGTGTATCCCGGCAAGGAGTTTTAGAGAAAACAGCCAACCACTTGGCAATGCATTAATGTAATTTTTATTAGGGTAGATACCACGGGATATAGGAACTGGCATAGACAAAAACGGGATACGATAGCTAAAGCTATCTGGATAAACAGGTTTTTTTTCTCACAATTCACAAAAAGCATTCCAAACATTCCTTCCTCCTTTAACTTTTGTTATTGTGTCATGGAATTTCCCGGACACGTCAGTCCGGTTCCAGCCGGGCTAGAAGGTTCGGCGCCGCAACGTGGTTACACCAGGGATGGCATTGGCCATCAGCTTACAGGGGCGAAAAAGACAAGGATTTCTTTTCCTATATCGGCCCAGATTCCACGATCCCAGGGATCGTAAATGCCTGACAAGGGGTGACGGCCTTGTACCTCCGTTAGCAGACTCTGAGAGATTCTCTCCTATTCCATAAGCGAGTGACTGGACTGACTGACTGACTGCTCTCATCGTGTCCGATACTCGGCGGTTTTTCGCCAAGATGCGTGTGCTGTCGAGTTTGGGCAAGTACAAGTCCGATATCACCCAACATTAATCGGTCCGGGGAATTTTTAAAAAAGGAAGCTTCTGGCCTCTGGCTCCTGTTTTCGGCCCTTGCGTCTGGCGATTGAGGCCCCTTTAGCGATATCATTTTTCGACTTTTTTTTTCTTTATTTCCAGGACCGGTGAGTCAACCGAGTAAAAGAATGGCGCCATGTTTTCTAAGAATGAGGTTTCAGTTGCTGACTGTCAGCCAACTTCTTTCGCTTCACACCAAATGCTGACCCTGTATTGGTTTCTTTTGCTTTTTGGGCCACGCTGCCTTATCTCCTTATCAATGTGGAATGCTCAAGATGATTTCGTCAGAGATTTTCTGAGGTAAACAACTAATTATGGAGCAAGAAGCGATTGGGTCTGCGTGAGAGAAGAGAAAAGTACATGTTTGAAGCGTCTAGACAACATTGCAGCATGGTTCATAGGCCAGCCACTCTTAACACCGAATTTTAGTTTAACTGGCATATAGAATATTGCACGTGCTAAAGAATTCCTTCATAGATTAGATGCAAGATTCTGCACCTGACACCTTCCGTCATGTGACTCGACTTACAGCAAGCCCATGTGGCATTGTAACCCCTTGCGACGCACTCGAACCAGGGGAGAGTTGCATGATCTTCGCCCCATCTTCAAGCGAAAACGGGACCATCTGAACATCTCGGCAAGCTAACTGCTTTGGCCGCTGTGTTCTTACACCGCTGCCCTTGTGCATGGCGTAAATGGAGACTAGGGAAGAGTTGACCTAGGTAAAGGCGTCTGATTGATTATGAATTACTACTTACGATAGCTCTACGATAAGAATTAATCAAAAAGACGATTACAACAAGTCGGCCCAACTACTGATATTCATCCAATCCTGATCCGAAGAAAAGTTTGTAAAATGCTGCAATCCCTCCCCTCCCAGTAACCTATTCCAATCCGGCGGACTCTCTGGAACCATGACCTGCTCACCCTGTAGATGTTGGGTCACAAGCGTCTGATATTCGCGGTGAAGCTCCTCAAACACGCTATGCACAGCTTCTGCATTCGGCCAGTATTGTGCCAGCAGCATGGCCGACCTGAGTAGCCGAGCTAATCTCTCCAGGGCATTGATGGCGACTAAAAAGGTTTGTGAAGCGACGGCTGCGCGGATCTCGGCGGCGAATTGTATCCCTGCTGCTGTTACAGCTCCCACGGCGGTGAAGTGGCATTGGCGGAGCTCGTCACGGGAACTTAGCTGTTCGAGAGATGTGACGATGGCTTGGGCAGCAGCTGAACAGATGGACTGACTGCTTGGTTCGTATAGGTTTCGGTGAAGGTGTAAGAGAATGAGGTTGTAGTGCATTCGGAGATGACAGGCCCAAGCGTCATCGTCATCCGCAACCGAGGAGATACCAGAGTGTAGAGACCAGAGGCCAAGCCTGGCATCGATCGAGTTGACATCTATGTGACGATCTTTTGAAGGTGAATTAAGAGAAATAATGTCGAGACCGATATAAGCTAGCTCAACAAGGCGGTTGAGAAAATCAGGGCGGACCTCGGGAGGATCGGTAGACGACATTGCCGTGCCCGGAGTGTCGGTTATATCGTTGTCGCATAGAGGTTGCTGATCTATGTCCTCGGCTCGAACTGCACACGGTCTTCCAGTCTCGAGTGCTGAAAAGACCTCGCATACAAACACAGACCACCAACACCGTCTAAACTGCGACATTTCTATCGCTGGAAGCTGAGAGCTCCGACGATGAGCACCAAGGCCACAGCCGATGCGCACCGCAATACCAGACCAATACCACGGTCCGCCAGCAACAGTGTCCCCATCTCCAACGTGCCAGGTGAACAAAGCGGCGGCCTGTAGGAGATGTATTCTGTCGGTTTCGTGCCTCATGTGGTACAACATGCTGGCACGTCGGTATAGAATATGTTTGACTGCATGGCGATTATTGGCCACAAGAGGATGAGAGCATGCATGTGCTCCAGCCATGAGAACAGCCTGGAATAGCAGGAGTGGTGGAGGCTTGTCTGGTGTACGGTAGCTGGCTATAAACTCGGGCATCGAGACGATGGGAAGAAAGGGGTGAATGTGTTCAAAGTAAGCCAACACGAGAGCATCTCGTACTTGCTGTGCGGGAAACGATGCCACTTCGGTTGCAAGATCTTGCGTTGTCGTCCCCCAGACATCGGCTGAAGGCTTCCATGACTTGATCTGTCGGATAGGGGGATAAGGATAGTGTAGAGGTTTTCCACCACCCCATTGATCACTGGCAGAGCTTCCCTCTTGCGGCGGTCCTTCAAGTGAAGCATTCGTTTCAGGCCCAGTATTGTCCGAAAGCGGTCGATTTCCACCACCACCGCGAATTGAAGAATATGGTTGACGGAATGAACGGTGTAGATCTACCAAGTGGACTAGGTTGGACACTGCTGTACCCACATATGCTATGCGGAAGCTTTTCGTGGATGCAAAGACAGCCCAAGCGGCAGCACCAATACCATGCTTGAAGAAACGAGCAAGACCCTCACGGGCGAGCTGCTCCTGGTCATTGGAATTGGCTGCATCCTCGGAATTCTTGACCTGAAGAGTCGGCGAGGGTCCCCCGGGTCCGAGAAGCGAGAGATGGTTGTCTGTGGACTCATCGGCTCCGAGCTCCGGTTCCGGGAGAGATGCCCGGGGAGAGCTACCTTCTCGAGTACGTCTCGGAGCAGTAGATCCACGACGGGGTGTTGCCCATTTCGCCGTCGAACTAGCATTTTGTTAGTTTATTGCGAAAGTGCAAAGAAATTGATGAGCCAGAGCCTGAGCCTTGTTTGGGAGTCAGTGCTGAAACTTACCGACACTCCAAGCCTGACTTTTCACAGACGGAGCAGGGGCCTTCAGGTCGTAGCACAATGTCGCATCGGACTTTGCGACGACGACATACATCGCAGGCCTTGCGCTGTTGACGGCGTCGGGGGAGGTCCTGGTGTTCTTGTTGCTGCTGCTGGTTGGATTCCATGCTGTGAGTGGATGAGGAGGGATCGGAGCCGGTGGGTGAGAGGGGGTGTCTTTGGTTGTTACTGTTGGGGCGTCGGCTCTCGGGAGCCGGGGAGCCGAGATGCGGGGATAACGTGGATATAATGAATGATGCGTGGATGTAGTATTGTTCGGCATTAGTTGTAGTTACACCGAACAAGAACAAGTAGAAGTATGTGAGTTGTATGTCTTCTAAG
This sequence comes from Fusarium sp. NRRL 66088, assembly GCA_013186415.1. Classification (NCBI taxonomy): domain Eukaryota; kingdom Fungi; phylum Ascomycota; class Sordariomycetes; order Hypocreales; family Nectriaceae; genus Fusarium; species Fusarium sp. NRRL 66088. The sequence continues at coordinate 40,115 of JABCKD010000242.1, forward strand.
TAACTGAAAATCAATTGAATGGAATCATGATCTATCCTTCCTAGTTAAAACTACACAGTCTAACACCCTCATTCACAGCCTCACCCTCCTTAACATTCGACTCAAACTTGCCATCCTTGGAAGCAGCAATAGTAATCTCCATCTTCATACTCTCAATAATCATGACAATCTCTCCAGTCTTGACCTCATCCCCCGCCTTCTTCAACACTTGAAGAACCTTGCAAGGCATCGGGGCGTTGATACTACCCGTGCTGGCAGGTCCTCCGGCGATTGCGACGCGCTGACTTTCGTAGTATGACAAGACGGAGTAACAGTGGTACTCGAGTGGTGTTCCGATGGCGGGGAAGTGGCAGAAGATTCTTGTAAAGTCTCCGGTGTCTGACTCGTTGGAGATGTGATTGCCTGTTGCCACGAAGCCGAGGATCTTGTTTCTACTGATGGTCACCTCGATGCGACCCATTTCACAACCTGAACCGTTTCCAAAATCAAGTCGTCGAGTTTGAAGAGAATGAATCTTGATAGAGAAAGTCTCAGAGTTGGGAAGAGTTTCGGCTCGGAGAGATGCACTCAGTGCATTATAGGCCTTTGTGACAACTGCTGCACCATTCGCGTCCTCCTCAGAGTCCAGAGCCGCAGAGGGAATTGGTGCAGTCTCGATGATGAACTCATTCGATGCAGACTTGGAAGAAAAGAGAAGACGAGATACTCGTGCGTCTACAGTCGTTCCCTTGACAGCATCGAATCTTGTCACAACATCACATGGTGTGTTGATCTTGTCGAATCGCTGGTTTCGAAAGCCGAGCCGGGCGTTTCTAAAGGTGCTTCGTGATGTGTGTTCATCTCGAAGTTTTCTGAGGAATAGACTCGGTATGATGGAGTAGAGGTCCATTCGAATCTGTCCATTCACAGAGGTAGGACTCTTGAGTAGTGACTCGAGGTTGGTTGGGATGAATGAAGTGGTATAGTCCACTCGTCGAAATCCTTCATGGAGAAGACAGGCTTGGAGGAAGTGCTGATTTGTTGAGACTCCCATGCAAACCGTGTCTGCTAGAATTCGTGCCATTCTCTGGATAGCCATGGATCGTGTAGGAGCCCAAACCACAATCTTGGCTATCATAGAGTCAAAGTAAATGGAAACTCTAGCTCCACTCTCAATCGCCGTCTCGAAGCGCACATTCTCCCGACTCTCGATCGTTGAAGGGGCCCATACGCGGATAAGACCGTGCTGGGGAGCAAAGTCGCGTTGAGGATCTTCTGCGCAGAGTCTGCACTCGATGGCATGTCCGTTCTGAGGAATGGTCTGCAAATGAGGGACACTCTCCAAGCTTCCACCTGAAGCTACAAAGAGTTGGAGGGAGACGAGATCGAGGCCGGTGCATTCTTCTGTGATGGGATGTTCGACTTGTAGACGGGCGTTGACCTCGAGGAAGTAAAAGTTACCAGTCGCGACATCGAGGATAAACTCGACGGTTCCGGCTCCTTCGTATTTCAGAAGCTCTCCAATCTTGACGGCTTCAGCGCACATGGCTTCTCTTTGTGACTGATTGAGCCAAGCACATGGAGACTCTTCGACAACTTTTTGATGTCTGCGCTGGACTGAGCAGTCTCGTTCCCACAGTGAAATGACCTTGCCGTGGCTATCGCCCATGATTTGAACTTCGACGTGTTTTCCTGCTTCGATGTACTTTTCCATGATGCAGTCGCTCAAGCCGAACGATCGTTGCGCTTCAGATTGGGCCCTGTTGAATTCAGATTCCAGGGCTGACATGTCCCGGACGATTCGCAGACCTTTTCCACCGCCTCCAGCTGAAGCTTTGATCATGACAGGAAGACCAATTCTCTCGGCCTGCACTTGCAAGTCCCCGAGCTGGATTCCACTCGAGGAACCAGTAAAACCGGGGATCAGAGGGACACTCGGTTCATGTTGGCTGAGGTACTCTTTGGCTTCTCGCTTGTCCCCCAAGGTGTTGATGGCGGATGAACTGGGTCCGATAAAGATGAGGCCCGCTGCCCGAACCGCGTCCGCGAATCGGGAATTCTCACTCAGGTATCCGTATCCAGGGTGGATGGCGTTGGCTCCAGCGTTGAGGGCGATATCGACGAGGAGTGGAATGTTCAAGAAAGGGTTGCCCTCTGGGTTGTCCATGGATCCAAGGTTGATGGCTTCATCGGCTTCTGAGACGTGCCTTGAAACGGCATCCCTGGCAAATGGTTAGACATGAGTGCTGATTACGAAAACTTGACTTACTCATCGGCATAAATCGCGATAGACTTGATCTGAAGCTTGCGACACGTCGCAATAACTCGACAAGCAATCTCACCCCGATTGGCAATGAGAACGCTATTAATCCGTCTTGTACCATCTTCTTGCAGAGGAAGAGGAGCTACCCACAAAGGGCTTCTCGTTGGATATGCGCTAGTCTCCATGGCGATGTGTAGACTCGAGTTGTTGGAGAATGAGTGGTTTCTCGGCAAATCAGAGGTGACTGAGCTTTTAAGAAAGGAGGTCATAGTTAATTTACCGGCATTCGGCTTGGACATTTGTCGATCGGAGCGGGTTTCAAGGTCCGCTTTGCTTTTCGCACCGGTGCGGACCGAAAGTGGGGCCGTTCCCGAGGAGGCCGGTTGGAGGAGCCAAGAGCACTGGGGAATAGGCCACATGCCATCGCGAGGAGAAACATGAAGTAAAAATATTTGTAGAGTTTCATTCATTGATATAATAACCTTATGCTCGTTATTTTTTATTAACTGTGTTATGTGTTAAATTGATTCGCATGACGATGCTCAGGTCGGCTTGGAATCTAGTCCAGTGTGTGCCCCGCAACTCGGACCGCATGCCGAGGCCGGTGAGAGACCAAGCATCATGGGATAGACCGAGGCTGAAAGACCTACGTTCAGATTATCTCATGCTCTAAGCAGAAAGAACTTGCACAACCATGGCCAACCGAACTAGTAACCCTGGCGTAGTTAATCATCAGGCGTCTCTTCTACCTCCGTGGCCTCTCGAATAGAGTCTTTGTTGTCGCAGTCAAGCCATTGTATTCTCTTCCGGGTGTTCCTTGAAATTCCCCTATGGACCATACCAGGAAGAATAAAACATCTACGATGGGTGAGCATCAAATAGAAAAGTGGGCAGAGATGTGCCCTTCATTGGTCGATTACCCCTCATCAACCTAGGTGTTTCAGCTCTGTCCTTGTACGAGCGATCTTACGCGGCATCTTACGACCATCACACTTCAACAACCGCTGGTAAATAGCCCGTCATGCTGTGCGAGAGGTGCAACCAGTTTAGACTGGATAATCTCGAAAAGACCCATGGAGCGTGCTCGCCCAAGGATGGCAAGAGGGTTGTGGATTTTCGCACAATTCAGGACTTTGCCTTTTCTTACGTCGACACGGCTCCCGGGTTCCCGTCCCTTGAGGCATCTGAGAAAACAGGTTGTGAGCTCTGTGCCTTGCTAAAGTCAGAGCTTGCCACGAGTCGTCTGAAAGACTACGATGGGGAGGTCAACGTTCGGTACAGATATCTGTTGCAGGATGCCTATGTCCAGGGACCGAAATACCCTGGGGCTCTAATAGTCAACGTTGAGCCAGATGACCCGTCTCAACAAGAATTCGGAAATGTCTACGTCCTTTCTATTCACAGCCATCAAGGTTGGTATTTCTACTAGATAGGCGTTGTAACCGCTGCTTGAAAGGCTGGCTAACTGTTGCTTGTATAGAATGCGTCCAAGAATGGCTTCAAACCATTCCGTGGCCTGAACGGGACGCTTTGTCTGCAAAGTCTCTCGAGTTCATCAATGAATGTATGGAAACTCCACTTCGCTCTGAACCTGAAATCGACAAGGAGTTTAACCCTACACGCCTTCTTGACCTAGGAGAAGGGGAGAATCCCACCATCCGTCTCATCATCACTAAGGATATTAAGACGCAGTTAAAATATGCGGCTTTGAGCTACTGTTGGGGACCTCCTGACATTGCGAAACATCAGTCCATTACAACGGCTGAGTCTCTTGATGGCAGGTTAAAGCACATCTCGTTAGAAGAGCTTTCACCTGTGATCCAGGATACCATCAGGTTCTGCAGAGGGATCCGAGAGCCGATACGTTACCTCTGGGTTGATGCGCTCTGTATCATCCAGCGCGACGGCCAAGATTGGCAAACTGAGAGTGGACTCATGAGCATGATCTACAAGAGCGCCTTTGTTACGCTCTGTTCTCTTGGATCATCTTCGTGCAAGCAGAGCTTCCTCTCAAGACGCCTGCCTACCATAACTGTCGACTATCAATCTCCTTCCGAGCCTAGTATCAAAGGCTCTTACAGTATGGTCCTAAGAGGCGAGGTTAAACTCCCAACAGCTGTTGAGATGATTGATGACGGTATTCGATGCGCCAATCTCTTCCAGGATCTGGACATCTTCACGGCCTCGTGGCTGACAAGAGGATGGACTTTTCAAGAGTTTCACTTGTCCAAAAGAAGACTCTTCATCGGGCGAGCTGGCACGCACTTTTCGTGGAATGGCGACAGTAACACTTCCACACAGAGTGAAGACGGTGTCTCAACCATTGGTCCGGGTCTTGTCTCGTTTGTGATAGATAAGGACGAGTGGAAAGCTACTCTTGAAAAACTTGGAGAATTCTGGCACAAGGTCCTCTATGAGTATCGCCAGCGCCAATTGACAAACGAAACGGACCATCTCCCTGCACTCGCGGGTCTTGCGAGATGGGTAGCAGATTCGAGTGGTGCACGCTATCTTGCTGGTATCTGGGATACTCATTTGAGAACTGGTCTCATGTGGAGTTGCACGCTGGACAGCCCGGAAAAAGATGTCGATCACGAACGACCGAGCTTATCAAATCTCCTTCACGATCTAGGGACGAAATCTTTGGCGCCCTCTTGGAGTCCCCTTTCCCTGAGGGATGGTAGGAATGATTTCCTGCCTTGGTCTTTGGCTATACCAATGGATGATGGGGATGCCCAATTTGAGCTATTGGACGTTGGTATAGATGTTGTCGATAAAGTCCGCAACCCATTCGGCGCTGTACGCTCTGGATTTCTCAGACTTGACGGATTCGTCATGTCTCTGGATGGTACTGTCTTTTTACGTGGAGGTTCTAGCAATGACAACACTCGAAGATGGAACATCCGCACTGAACCGGATGGTGATTATGTGGCACATGCTCTGCTGGACTTTACGCCGACCAAGGAAAATGGTATGCAACGCCGCCCTTGGATTTTGAGACATTATAACGCTAACTTGGTGAATAGTTGAAATGGAGAAACTCGGGTTGCTACTGACTTCAAGTACCCGACCGGAAGTTGCATGGGCACAAAAAGAAGGTCTGATTATCTATCCTGTACAAGGTACAGGAAACAGTGTGTATAGACGAGTGGGTGTTTTTGTTATCGCTGGCTCGGATATTAAGGCGGAGAAGAAATGTGTTGATATCGTTGAACGATCTGAGAGGAGGACTTTGACTCTCATTTGAGTTTTCAAAGGGGAAGGGTAAACAATAACGAGTTTTCCATGCCCAAAATAGTGCTGTTCATGCGATATTCCATACATGAGCCTATTCAACAGAAACACTGCTCTAAACCACATGTTGGTTCACCCATTTCCTCGTCACCTCGGCCCGTCCCGATACATTGAGTTTCAAATCCTTGACGTTTCGAATATTCGCTTCGACAGTGACGCGTCTTTTCTGAGTTGATATTAACCATAGCTTACGCAAAAGCTACTGATTCGTCGGGATGTGGGTTGCCAGGACACAAGCCTAGTGGCACGATCTGGGTGGGGATGTCGTCGCTATATGCGTAGCTACTATGGTAGAAAGATATTTACGTTTGGTCTGAGCACTAATTACCATGCTTTTTTAATAGAATATAAGAAAGCTGTTGTCTGTCCTCTCTTGACTCTCCGTCTCAATTCCATCTCACGCACTATCTCACCGATTCGGTTCCTCACAAATCTTTATACCAATCTTCAATAAAACTCGAAACGGCAACATGCACGCCCTCATCAAAGCAGGTCTTGGACTGATGGTTGGCGCTGCCACCGCCCAAACCTCCGCACCAGCGGCACCTCCTGGTGGCAGTCCCCCCGGAGGCAATGGAGGATCTTCAACCGTAAACAGCGGCAAAGGCCTTTACGACTTGACTGATGGTCAGGTAGTTGAAGGAGGCACCTACTCTTGCAGTGATAACGACACCAGCGTCTTTGTTGCCAACAACACCGTCAGCGCTTCCCTGGTCGATGTTACCGTCATCAAGTCGGGTAACACTTCCAATGATGACGCCAGCAGCTTTTACGGTCTCAATGCCGCTGTTCTGGCTGTTGGGAACTCGGTTCTCAACATCACTGGCGGCTCCGTCGACGACATTGGTCAGGGATCTGATGGCGTTTTTGCGTATGGCAACGCCACCATCTACATCAGCGGCACCAAGATCAATGTTGAGGGCGGCAACTCTGGTGGTATTGAAGTTGCTGGCGGTGGTACCATGTATGCCTCAGACCTGACCATCGACTCCAACAACAAGGCTGCCATCCGCAGTGATCGTGGTGGCGGCAAATTGGTTGTCGACGGGGGCGTATACCGCACCTCTGGTCCTCAGGGTGCACCAGCTGTTTACTCGACGGCCAACCTGACCGTCAGCAACGCCATCTTGACAGCCTCTGGCTCTGAGGCACTCGTTATCGAGGGCCTTAACGAGCTTACCATCAACAACTGCACCGTGTCTGGAAACATGGGTGTGTCGGGGACTCAGGAGCTACACAATGTGATGCTGTACCAGAGCATGTCGGGCGATGCCGAGGAGGGTCTTGCCGAGTTTGTGATGAACGGAGGCTCTATGGAGGGATTCAGCGGCTGCATGTTCTACGTCACCAACACTGCCGCTTCTGTCACTATCATTGGTGCTGAACTCACATTGAGCAGCGACAGCACCTACCTCTTCAACGTTTCTGGCAACGATGCATCTAACGGCTGGGGAAGCGTTGGCTCAAACGGCGGTAATGCCACCTTGAACCTTTCCGAGCAGACCGCGACTGGCGATATTTATGCCGACTCGATTTCCACCCTCGCGGTTAATCTGGCCTCGAACTCTCAACTCACTGGCGCCATTAACCCTGACGGCACGACTGCTGCTGGCCTCGTCGTTGCCATCGACTCTTCTAGCACCTGGACTCTCAGCGGTGACAGTTACATCACCTCTTTCAGTGGTAGCTTGGACAATGTTGAGCAGGGATCTTATACTCTGTATGTCAACGGAACTGCTGCTTCGGCTTGATTCTATCTGTTGTGTCATGACTGTTCTATTTTGAGGGGATTTTGTCTTAGGAGAGGTATCAGTCATTAGCCAAGACTACAGGACGCAAGGCGTATATAGTCGGGGCACTCTTATCCTAGCAATTACTCGAGAAAGAGAATACAAGTATTCATTCTCCCATAAAGAGTTATCTCCACAGTCTCTAACATCTGGCAATCAATCTAGCCTTTACTAATGAAGAACCTAAGCTACGCCTTCTTGAATAAGGTAGCCTAGGAAGCCGCTCTGGATCACGTCCTAGAGGTTGAAGTTATCATAGCCAACGGAAACATTATCTAAGCGAGCGAGACGCAACATCAAGATTTGTTCTGGATAAGTGACTGGTATAAATACCAGTAAGATATCTCTGACTGGTTTCGCTAGGCAATTCGAGGAGCAGGTGCTGGCTTCGGCATGGTTACCGAATTCGTCATGAGTACAGTCGAGAAACCCGAAACCACTTTGCACTTTACGTATCGAACTCCGTATACCGAACCCAACAATATCGTAAGCCAGTTTCAGGCCTGGCAAGCTCTTACAGCAGATCCCAAACTTGACCATCGTATCGGCACCGAGTTCACGGTGGATACGGATGGATCCAAGATTACGGCCACTTGGTTTGGCACCAAGAACGAATTCGAAAAGTCGGGAATCTCTGGAAAGCTCGGTCTCAAGCTTACACCAGTCGAGTCGAGGTGGGTCAACACGAAGAGATGGCAGATGGAGAATGCAAAGCTATCTTTCTCTGATATCCCAATCAAGCTCAACTCCCGAAGTCTAGGGTTCACGGCACAGGATCTTCTCACCCAGAACACAACCAGGCGACTCGTCGACATGATCAACCAGAACAGCCTTCAGTCAAGCTACAGAAGGTTTGCTATTTTCGATGCCACCGGTAGTGTCCAGTTTTTCCAGCAAGACTATTATTAAGGGCCTAAGTTATAGAACTTAGGGTATAAATATTATAAATTAGGGCTATCTATATAGATCACCTTATATATATTTATATATTACTTCTATTATTCTTCTTAATAATAATCCCCTCTTTCCCTTTTCAGCAATCATATAGCCTTCTTAATCAGGTCTGGGCAGGCGATAAGCGAGAGATTACCCGGCCGGCTACTCGCTCACGTGACCACCCTCAGAGCTATCATATAGCCGATATGTATGCCACGCTTTAAGGCATCTCGTAAAGATCCAACACTGACTGGAAAAGGACTAGTGCTATGGAACCCATCTACTTTTAATCTCCTCGAAATGCAGAAATGACCATGGCTCGTAAGTTCCTCCTCGCTCCATAGCCCCCTGCCCCCTTTTCTTATATCCGCCGTTGAATCTGCACGAGATGGAATGAGATCTGGTGGAAGGCACTCTATGATTATAGGGCCTAGACCTTTGACTTTGCTCTGCAGATAATCTGACGTAGAAACACTGATTTAGCTGGGTGAGTTAAGCACGTGTTAATTCATTGGGCGGTGTGTTTGAGCATTGTTCTAGATTGCCTGCCCTTGCTCCCTGAGTGGCGCGAAAATGGAGCTCTGCGAGCGAGTAGTAAAGCAGGACAAACATTAGCACTAAGAATACGAGGACAGAACCGGGTCCCCTGTTTCTCGATGGCATGCGACTACGTAGTCCACTCCCTCATAAAGCCGTCAGCGACCCCTTGGTGTTGGAATCCAGCACCACACGCCACCTTCCCCTTTTGTTTCTTTCTGGCAAGATGGGCCTCGCATGCCATGGGCCAATTCTCAGAGGTCTCGGTACGAAGAGAAGAATTTGGGTGATTTGCCTGTGTCTCGTCATCTGCTGGCTGCTCTACTTCCTACCTACTACCGCTTCAACAAATGTCCGGCCTCCATTGAGCCCAGCGCCAAAGCAGAGCCGGCATATCCCTCAGCAAATATGGCAAATCTTTTTCCCTCCGGAAGCTGGAGACCAGCACAATCAGCTGCGATACGTTTCCGAATGGGTAAAGTTTTCGCCGGGCTTCACATACACCTTGGTGGGCCCAGAAATCGGAGAGGCCTTCGTTCAAGACCATTTCGACGCAGAAACCTTCGACGTCTATCGCCGCCTTCATAATCCGGCCTTGAAGTCGGATTTATTACGCTACATGCTGCTCTGGACTGAAGGCGGCTACTACAGCGACCTGGATACTAAACCAGTTAAGCCTCTTAAAGATTGGTTACCCATGAAAGATTGGGACAAGATACGACTCATTATTGCGCCCGAACACGACGACGGGGTCAATTCTGCGGGCAAATGGCCTCATCCGGTGCAATTCTGTCAATGGACCATTGCTGCAGCACCTGGGCATACAGTCTTGGAGCGCATGATTCAACGAGCCGTAACAGGGCTCAAGGATCTAGCAAGCGCCCAAGGAGTCGAGATTGATCAGCTACAGCCCTCAAATAATCAGATCTGGAATGCCACTGGACCGCCGGCTTGGACAGAGATTGTATTCGACGTCATCAAAGGCATAGCGCCAGAAATCCGCACCTACCATGGCCTATCACGCTTGGCTGAGCCGAGAGTCTTTGGGGATATTTTGCTTCTACCAATGGATGCTTTCATGACTCTGTCCGAGGAAATGCGGGTTCTGAAGGGGGCTGGACAGCATCAGCTGGTCCATCACGACTTTTCCGGCGCTTGGAAAACAACCTAGTCCCAGTTAGTTGCACTGCGCTCAAGACGCACTATGGAGGGCAGTCACATGATGGATGGTCTTGCAAGCTTAGGGGGTAGGATATAACTTATAAACCCGTTTTAACCGTATTTCGATCTCTTAGGGAGCATAAAGAACAAACCAGGTTCATAAGCTTATTGGATGGTCTCAGTTCCTCAAGGTCAAATTTATCCATCCCTGGATTTAAACCGGATACGAAAGGTATTGCTTGCTCCATCAATCACTCATGCCCATTACGAACACCGGTATAAAGCTGGTTAAATCTGCACATCAATAATCGCTAACCATGTCGCGTTTTATCCAGCATTCTATCTTCCATCACCAAAGTATCAACATGCCCGCTCCAGCGAGCATCCCCATCGCAATTGCAAAAACAGACACTACGCCTTTTCTAGACGCTCCGCTGTCGTCATCTCCCTTCTCTCCTTCCTCAGTCTCCCCTATCTCCTCGGCATCAGTGCCGTTCTTGGCCTCCCCTGCATCTGAACCACCATGAACCAAGGCTACCGCGGGAATCCACGTGGCAGCAATTAGATCTGAAGTCCAATCTGCCTTGGTTTCCAAAGGCTCTTTGTACGTTGTTGATGCCCCCAACACCCACGACACCAGCGGGCTACAGAGAGTGGTGCCATCAAGAGTTGATACGATGGTAAAGTCACCTACAGAGTGGCTCTGAAGGCATTGTGATGAGTATGTATGCGAGCTGGTAGACCCAGAAGAGTAACAGTCGCCGAAACCCTCAGCATTATAGCCACTGCAAAGTTTAGCTTTTTGGTTAACGACAAGATCTAATTTCAACTTACCTTGGACAGCAGTGCACGAGAGTTTCAGACTTGTCTAGAACGTGGAGCCAAAAGTCTAAAGGATTCATATTTGTCGGGAGATCCGTCCCATGACTCCCTTTTGCAGTCTCGGTGTTCGAGAAAGCGCCTGATACATCCGCGCCTGTCTTGGTCCCGTGTGCCAGAGTCCCAACTGTTGTCCATCCAGCTGGGCATACAACGCCAGGCGAGTAGTATGCACGAACATACTGATATGATGTGGATGAAGTCTCATTGGCGTCCCATTTTGACCCAGAGGGAAGGCATTCACCGATTGGTTGAGCCTCGCACGTTGGCACCGCTTGAACAACATTAGGGGTGTTTGGATGGACGAGAACAACACGGTCTGTTCCAGTATAGCATGATGATGGTGCCGTGTAAGTTTTCGTCAAGGGCCCGAAATTTGAAAGGGCGGTGCCAAAGTAACTTGTCGTGGTGGGCATTTTGGTGATCCAGAGGTTGTCGTGGTTGACGTTGACAGAACAGGGAATGGTTCTGGCTGTCAGCGTCTTTTAAGAAGAGTGAGATTTCATTCCCAATCTAATCTGATACGGCTGCCAAGAGTCTTTTCAGAGCCGTGATTGGGTGTGAGCCACAAGGCTCATCTCGGCTATCCATTCCGTGTTGGTTGGCCATCCTTCGGGCTTATCCTTGTTTCAGGACGCGCCAAGGCATCCAGGCGAACGAACATGGGGCGGATAGAGATTTTGGCCCAGTTGTTCACTTGTTTAAGCGCCTTTTTGTTATGATCTGATGTATCTTCTGTTTTAATTGCTCCCTAGTTAGCCGGGCCGAGCCACCAAGGTAGCCTAGTTATTCTACTCTGTTGGACCCTTCGTTCACTTATTTAATATTGATAGATCAACATAGCTTCGGCAGAATTAAGGAATTCATGACCTTTGGCTGATAGAGCTGTTGTAAAATAGACGTCGAGTCCTATGTGATCGTGGGCAGCGCAATAGCTCATAGGAACAAAACACCAAGTTCTAACTGGCGAGCGCTTTCTTGTTTGAAGCCGAAAGCTTCACGAAGTAAATACTAAGTCGTAGGAGAATTCAACAACGATGAAACAGAATGTGAGGTTTTAGATGAAGATACGACCGATCGAGATAACTACAATACATATATATTGCCAGAGCGTAAACAAACCCCCATTCGAGATTAAGGTTCGTCCCAGCACCAGCATCCTGTTTGCTTCTCCTACTTTTTCAAAGGTCGAACACTCTAAGGATTTTAGAAAACGTCATCAGCATCCCAATCAGCTTTGATCTGTTCAAGTCGTGGCAGGTTGTAACCTCAGCAAGCCCGCTGAGGATCCTCCAGGGAAAGATCAGTGTATCCCAGGTATGTGGTTCGCCCTCCAGCGGGGACGTTGGGCAAGACAATATCATGGATATCATTGATCAAGTCCTCTTGACCGTCCGTCAGGTTATAGTTAAGGTTATACATGTATGACTGGTAAAACATGACCTTGTCGCGGTGTGCATATACCGTCGAGTTCATGGCGGGTTCAGCCACCTTGCCTAAAATCAACCAATCAGTGCTCTCCGTCTCCAAGTTTCGGCATTCAAAGTTGCATAGCCGGACTCGGTCCGAGCCAAGGTTATTCGGTACCGAGTAACCGGCCCCACACCCGCCGGGAGCCGGTCCGCTTTAGCATCGGAGCTTTAAGAGTAAAGAGGAGAAGATGGCCTTATCGGCCGGATAACCCCAGGTTTTTTGGGCCACATTGGTATTCATTACCCACAGTCAAACATTTTGTTCCTTCCACTGACGCAATGGACGGTGGCAATGCAGAGTCAAACCCCGAGTCTCCGTCATGTCAGACGGAACCACGACAGAGAAACAATAGACGGCGGGCTCGTCGGGCTTGCCTCTCCTGCCGATCTCGCAAGGTTAGGTGTGATGTTGTTGAACGGTTTCCATGTGGAAATTGTAAGTGGGACAACAACGAATGCGTCGTTGTGAGCCGACGGGGCGGAAAGTAGGTCAACAGAAGCTCTTCCAAGAATATCACTAACCCTGGCTTGGCAGATGCATCAGAGTACACCCTCCAGCCAACGCGACCGAAGGTTCTAGCGACCGAAGAAATGTCATCCAAGAGGCGGGCACAGATCGATCAGCCAACGATTCGAGACCGACCAACCCTGCGGCTCCATGTTCAACTCCAACAGACCACTACGGTGTCGGCGAAGACATCGAGTATACAAGTGCGTTGCTCAAGGGAAAAGCAACGATTGCTTTAGCTGACTACTGAAACAGCTCAGATGCTGCGTCTCGTGTCTGGCTACACTGGTGATGCTGGCATAAATCTCGGGCCAGCCTGGTCAGATCCTGACAAACTCGTACGGACGGCCACTTCTTACGCTTCGAGCAATGGCACAACGGATTCCGAACAATCGGATAGGCTACCTGGGTTCATCAAACCACTGGCGTCAGTAATCGACAGGGACGACATCGCTTACCTACAATCTAAGGGAGCCCTATCGGCGCCAACAGTGCAGCTCCAGAACGCCCTTCTCTGGTCTTTCTTCGAATACGTATATCCATTCATACCCGTGGTAGATATTGAAGAGTTTCTTGGTACTGTACACGACCGAGATGGTGGTTCTGGTCAAGTTAGCTTGCTGCTCTACCAAGCCGTCTTGTTTGCAGGGACAGCACACGTCAACATGGATCACCTCAAAAAGGCCGGCTTCAGCACCCGCAGAGAGGCGCGCAAAGCCTTCTTCCACAGAGTCAGAGTAAGCCTCACCCCATAGCACCTCATGTCGTTTTTATTGACCTTGGTCAGCTTCTCTACGACTTCAACGCCGAACCAGATCGAGTCGTCATCATCCAAGCGCTTCTTCTTATGACACTCTGGTACGAGACCCCGAATGAGCACAGAAACACATGGCACTGGATCGACGTCGCAATATCACAAGCATTTGCTGCTGGTCTACATCGAGACCCGCCGTTCCTTAGCGCTCCTCCGTTGATTCGTATCCAAAGACTCCGTCGACGGATTTGGTGGACATGCCTGATGCGTGACCGTCTGGTGTCTCTGGGTATGAAACGTCCCCCGCGGATTAACGATGAAGATTATTGCGTTGCTATGCTCGAGGCGGCAGATTTTGCCCCTGCTGATCTACCAGAGAATGAACGAGGGCAGCTGCAAGACTTGTGCTCCTACATCAATGACAGCCGCAAAAGAATGACTCTGGCTCGATTATGCATCGCCAAAGCAAATCTCTGTCGCCGTCTGAGATATTATCTCAGGTCGCGATATTCTGTCTTTGCTGAGAATGCTGGCGACGAAGCCGCTGAGGCTTTCACCATGTCAAGACCAGATGACAAAGCTGCATACGTCTCTTGCAGCGAAGATCTGGTTGCCTGGCAAAAGGCATTGTCAAGCGACTGCAAGTACCGGACTCTTTCGAGTGATCTCGTGGCGCACGAGGATAGCACTGTTGCCCTTCACCGCACTATCCTTCACATGATCTACTACGCTTCAATATCTGGGATCCACCGGTCCAGGTTTACTCTGCTCTTACACGACAAAGAGTCTTCACTGTTCGATCAAGAAGTTTCAAAGATTTGGATGCAACATGCAGCAATCCGGGTGTCCGACATGGCTGGAGAGATTCATCAGCATGGTCTTGATGGATTTTTACCAACTTTGGGCTTGAGCGTTGTTGTTTCCGCTGCTTCAGTTCACTTACTCGAAATCAGAGGTGTCATTGATGCAGAGAGAAAGAGGGCCTATGAGGGATACCGAAGATGTATGGTGGTACTCGACTCGCTGGCCGATATGTATGTGGCCGCCGACCTGGCGAAAGATGCCATGGAGTGGGCCTTTGTCCAACCGTCTGCCAGAGCATCCGAGCCAAGTGACGAGGTCGAATCAATGGTGCAGTCCCCTCAAAGTACAACGGCTGCCGATGCTCCCCCGGTTGACATTGACAGCCTGATAAATGGCAATCGCCAGGCGTGCTCGACGCTGACGGAAAGTGTTGGACCGGACCATGATGAGTTGGGCTTGGGTGCCCCAGGAGCCGATTTTGAGGATGTTTGGATGGATTATCCGATGGGAGAGATGGACAAGTTTGGAAATAGTGTCATGTTTAGCGACATTGACATGTAAGGGCTTGTTGCGAGGAGGCATCTCCATTGTGGCTCATGAAGAGTCTCTCACAATCGCTTGTAGATTCGGCCCGCCTGGTTGAACATGACCCTCTTCACATCTGGCTTTGCCACCTGTTGCAGGATATTAGCCTCTCCAATGTGCTCTAGAAAGCCCTTAAGAGTTTGCCATTCCAGCACATGCTCCGACTCGTAGTATTTGGATTCGTTGGCAGGAGGCTTGTCTGGTTTCTCGAACGAGTAGTCGTCGCAGTCTGTCCTGTCCTCTGGCCCCCAGGTTTCGAATTCTGTGTCCTTGTATTTGCCGGTTGCCTTGATCATCTCACCAGAAGATGGAAAACCCAGGCCCTTGATCGTAATCTTCCTGGCGCCGCTGCAGATGAAGAACATTGTCTTGTCGGATCCCCCGAGGGGGTTTCTTTTCACCAGAGACTCGCCCTCCTCCTCATCATTGTCCTCGGCGGTACGGTCTTGACAATCCCCAGTAGGTGTGTTGAAGTCCTCGAGACACCGAAGTGAAGCACCTGCCGTGTCGGGGAAGAGTGCGTCATCCTCAAAATCATCGCGAGAGAAGAGATGCTTGGAAATAACAGCTCTTTTTCCATCAGGATCAGTTGGGTCGAGTTCAGGTGTCTCCCACTTCTTGCACTGTGTCAGCTAACCGAACTGGTTTCGGTGAGACAACGGTGTGATGGATATCTGTGCCTTTCCAGCCTGGGAGTGGCTTGGACATGTCGATGGTGAGTCCGTAAAGCAGATCGACACCCATCAACAGTCCGTTGCAGGTCGATTTCGAATCAAACAGCCAGCACGGCCAAAACCTACCCTGATAACTTGATCGCCGCACGCAGCTGCGCCTGGATATCAAAGAATGGCCCGACTTCGACGAGACTTTTCACATTGAAATTTGCATCGAAAAGGTCCAGCCAGCCCACTGTTGGTCCGTTAGCCTTGTACAGTTATTGATAATAAGAAAATGAGGTTTGTACGAATAGGCGACTTTCTGGTCTGCATCTGAATCCCCGCGTAGGCATCCAAGGCGCTCACGGCTTCCATTTAAAAGTTGCTTACATGGAAGTAGGCGTAGGCTTGGTCGAAGTTGAACTGCTTCAGAGTGTTAATGAGCGAGATGCCGTAGTCGAAAGTCGTCTCGAGTGAGCCCTCTAGCCTGGCTTCGAGAGAAGCCTGGCCAGGCCCCCCTGTCCACCGACAAGTCTTGTTCGCGTTGTAGAGGACCTGTTTGTAGTTAAACTCCTTGTGGACACCATAGTCGCTGTGTTCGTCTAGAAGAGTCTTAAACTTCACCCACCATCCCGTGGATGATGATTCACCACGCTTCATCGTCTCTGTCTGGTTGTGGACAAATCCACGTTCCTCAAACCAGGCCATTTAGTCTTCTCGCCAGTTTTCCAGGCTCCTGGCCTGTCTTAGAGGCGACGATCTCTGTGTTAATGGTTAGTATGCTAGCTTTTTCTTCGAGTTTGTTGATCATGCGGCTTACGATCCCAATAGCCTAGGTGAGTAGAACCGTCAATGCAGACGAAGACTTCTCCACCGTCTTCCCGGCGTTCGTGAAAGTTGTTCCAGCTGATAAACTTTGGCACCTTGAGGGGCAAGTTTCTGCACATGAGACGGCATCGGGTGGTCCTCAACAGGCTCAAAGGAGACGACGCGAACCCATTCATCGGGTCCGCAGTGCTCTGAGAGACGCACACTCGTCCCATGAGCACCACCGAGTTTGAGATGCTCGCTGTTGCTTTCCTCTCCCTCTGACATGCAGACGGCTTTGAGCTTCTGGACTTGATAGTCGTCTTGGGTTGGATTGGGACAGTCGAAGAGCCTCCCAATTGCGAGCGTCCTTGAAAGCAGCTAGGTACCCAGTTATTATCAGCCATTATTGAAGGTGGTTATTGCAAGCCGCTACTGTAGGTCTTTTTTGTGCTGCTACATGGTTCCTTTCACACTGTTTGGCTATTCATCTGGATTCATCTGGTAGGTTATTAGCTCGTTAGTTTGGCATGGAAGTGCTTGGGTCATTTACATTCTATGTCGGAGTGTTGCTTCCATAGAATTCGATCGTGGACACAAAAAAGCCAGAGTGTCACCATCTCATATTCGTATCAAGACCACACATGATTTTCAGGCTCATCGTCCCAATTTTGCATCCAACCAACAACACTTTTCCTAAACCCCTCGCAGTGACCGGGTTTCAGATTCCCGTCAACTCCACCGATAAGCCAAATGATCCCTCCCTCCAGCGCTGTGGATATCGCGAGTTACATTTTCAGAAGGTCTTGGGGGTTATATCAGGTCATGTTTTTGTCCGACGGCCCATAATAGCAACGATTTGTGCGGCTGCTGCAACGTTGACGCCAGGCACAAAAACAGGGTAGGCATGTTGAATTGCCTCACTGAATCTCAAGTGCGGGCCATGTGCACTGACTGAAACCAGCGCTATATGAACAGACTCCCTGAGTAGATCACCCGGTCAAAGGTGAATCGGCTCCGGAGATAAGTGGGGGCACATTGGCTCGGACCTCTTCGCTGAGGGCCATCAATGCAAGCGGCTTGTATATCGACCACGTGGATGAGCTGTCAAGACTTAACCCGACAAGCCCCCTTTTCTCAATGAAACACCGTACACGTGGTTGACAAAAGACAAGTCACGGAAAAGCGAGTCCGAGCCGTGGGAAGCTAGTCCCCAGCTTTCTCCGCACCAGAAAGCTAGATCCCTGTCCTCCATTGCCAAAGTGAGATCATCTGCCTTTTGCCCGAAACAAGCGCCCGCTGTGCATACACACACGTCGTGCCATGAGGGACCACCGGAAAAATGCTGGGGACATGCTGGGGTTTAACCTTAGAAAACTGGCATGATCGGATGCTGCGGACCGGATCCGTTGCGGGCCGTGATGGGGGGGTTTTCATGGTTGATGTTCCTCTCTCTGGGGCGTGATTTGATCCTTGGCTTTGCGTTGGCGATTGTGCAGAGTCCCCTGCAGTGTTGCATCTTGCATCCCTCGTCGTAAACACCTGAATCAGTAGCCTTGAATCCTTTCGACAATGACTCGAGATGTGCTGATGCCTAGAGTCTAGATACACTGTGATATCGTGATACGCTCGTTCATCAATGCCTCCTCATCAAGGACATCCCCGGCAAACCCACAAATTCACAGGTAGCTTCCCCCCTCCTTGAGGCTCTGATAGATCACCTTTCCCTTTCCTCTTCCCCGCGTTTTGCAGCCGTGCATTCCTCAGACGTGCGTTCCTCGGCCCACGCGATCATGTAGATCAAGGGGAGGGGTATTTTTGCGGCTGCTCCTTTCGGTTCAAGGAGAGGGGTTGCTAGCTTCTACCAACGATATTCAAGCATGAAGCGAGTTGTAACAAGTTGACCCCACTGTGTGATTCCATCGCTGCTGTTAGCTCCGTCGAGGTTCAGGTGGCATGCTTATTTGTTTATTCCCTGTTCGCATAGAGCTGGCTTGCCAAGGAAACCTGCGGTCCGAAGATAAAGCTGAACATGGGCAGCCGAGAGTGGTCTGATCAAGAGGTTGAAGTTGGAGGTATAAATCTGGGCTCTATCCTGACAATAGTAGTTCTCTTCTTCTACTCATACAATTCATATCACTTCTATACATCCTTCTCCTCCATCAATTTACTCTATACACACCATGGCTTCTCTCGAGGTTCCCGCTCAGCAGCGTGCTGCCATCCGCCAAGGCGTCGGTCCCGAATCAACCACCTCTATTGAGACCATCGATGTCCCCAAGCCTGGTCCCGGCCAGATCCTGGTCAAGGTCAACTGGTCTGGTCTCTGTGGCTCAGACAAGTCTCTCCTACACAATGAGTGGAAGGACTTTGGGCTCAGCATGATGGACGTTACCAAGGGCATTGCTGGCCATGAGGGTGCTGGTCCCGTCGTTGCTGTTGGTGAGGGTATGGAGAAGCGGTGGAAGATTGGTGACCGCGCTGGTGTCAAGTGGATTGCTAGCACTTGTGGCGAGTGCGAGTTTTGCCTCAATGGAGTGGATGAAGTGCACTGCCCCAACCAGACAAACAGTGGTTTCTCTGTTCCTGGAACATTCCAGGAGTACGTCATCGCCGATGGTCGATACACGACCAAGCTCCCTGACGGTGTCCTCGATGAGGAGGCTGGTCCCATCATGTGTGGAGGAGTCACAGCTTACGGTGCTTGCAAGCGGTTAGTAATGGGGAATATCAAATACTGTGAATTACACTGACTGTCTTAGATCAAATGTCAAGCCTGGCCAGTGGATTGTCCTTCCCGGCGCTGGTGGTGGTCTCGGCCACTTTGCCGTTCAATACGCCAAGGCCATGGGCATGCGAGTCATTGCAATCGACGGCGGAGACCATAAGCGCGAGCTATGCATGAAGCTCGGTGCCGAGGTTTTCATCGATTTCAAGGAGACCAAGGACATCACAGCTGAGATTATGAAGATTACAAAGTACGGAGCCCACGGAGTCATCGTCACAGCTGCCACTCGAGCAGCTTATGAATCTGCTCCTGGATTCCTCCGCCCCAACGGCACCGTTGTCGCCGTTGGTCTTCCTCAGGATAGCACCATCATTGCTGGCTGTGCCCCCATGACTATGGTTCTTCGACGGTTGAATGTTGTCGGAAGTGTCGTCGGTAACCTAAAGGATGTTGAAGAAGCTCTCGACTTTACTGCCCGAGGTCTTGTTCGCGTAAGTCTAATCTCGCGACTTGCCAAACTTTCAAATACTAACCCTTCGATAGCCTATCCTCTCAAAGGGCAAGCTTGAGGACCTCGATGACTGGGTCCACAAGTTGGCCACTGGACAAGTTGCCGGACGCTGTGTGCTTGAAGTCACGGCCCAGGCTTAAGAGACGTGTTATGTATACAAATAGAAAGTGGTTTGGCGTAGCGAGTGGAATTAAGTGTATGAGAAAGCGAGCGTGGTTTGGTGCAGAGAAGCGGCCTATGAAATTTGGCAGCCAAGTTGCAAGCAAGACGCAGTCTAGATGAATGAAGAAATCATCATGATCAAAAATAAGCCATGGGTTGCTTCGAATTTATTCAAGTACAAACGCCCCAATCCAACTGTTTACTGAACGAACCTAGGTGGTTGTCTCGCTCGGTACGTTGATATCATGCAAGGCCTATGGTCAATCATTAAGGTACTTCGTCGTTTCCGAAGATATCATCTCAAGTCTAGTTTTCTTTAGGCGGAACCATTTAGAAAATATTTATTATGGAATTGAACTAACTTCAATTCAGGCAAGGAACTGTACAGGATGGAAATCAACGCCGCAATGAATGATTCTCTGGTACAAGGCGCCTCACAACCCCCGAGGACTATACGTTACATCCTATGCATACCTCACCTCCCTCTCATCATACTATAAGCAATAATAAAGGATTATGCCGCCAAGAAGTGACATCAGATTTAGGTTTTGATTGATCAACCAAGCCCTGTCTACCGTGCCATCCTTCTAGAACACCTTGATGGTCGCCAACTGCCTGATGCAGATCTTGGGTGGCAGCCAACCCCTGGCTAGCTTGCAGCAGAAAAGAACCAACAAAGTCAAACAGCCGAACCTGTAACGTCCAGGTTGCACCATTGCCTAGCCGCGGCTGATACTGTAGTGTGGACTGTGTGGCACAATAGTCTACGCCACCTACGGGAACGACATCCGCCCACAAATAGCCACGAAGGGAGCTGGTTACCTACAATCGCGCTGCCAAAGTGCATTTTCACCTCTATAATAGTACCCTGAGGTGTGTGTCATTCATTCATTTATTTAAATCGCTATAGATACATGATACAACACAATCGCTAATTAGGCCTTCTTCATACTCCGGTCCCTCATTTTCCAACACCTCCACTCCCTGTACCATCCCGACCGAAGCAAGATTTATCCAGCTTACAGATCAAGAAACCACAGTCCTCCTCGTCTCGGAAAGACTTCTTCAAAGGTAAAAGCCGGTAGCCTTGCCTAAGGTTTTCGAGTTTAGCCATTCCCGAGGCCAGGGTGGATTGGCGAGGATAGCCCTGAGAGTCTGAAGATAGCTTGACGGACCATTTTAGAAAGACGAGACTGGGATACTGGGTTTCGACCTGAAATCCAAGGTTGGAGTCGATTATCACATCGTGTCGCTGAAGAGGGATGCTCTTGGTCCGCCTTTTTGTTTGAGATGCATCCTGTTTGCGTGCATCAGTTACCAGAATCTTGATCTGGACGTATACAGAGGTATTGTCTGAAGTTGTCTCTGGCCAGCAGAGATCTTTTGTCATTAGTACATCAATGGAGAAGCGTAGCTTCTGGACGTTGTCTAGGATGAGCTCCGGAGGCTGACGAAGTCTATCAGGCTTCAGGACGTAGCCAGAGTTGTCAGTACCGCCATTAAACATGGCCTGATTCAATCCCATGTTGAGATCGTTTGTTTGGTAATTCAAGGCTGCCATCTGCACACCGTGTCGCCAATACTGGAGAGGACTCAGATTTGATGAGTCTATCCGACTCGCGTCTGGGTAGACTCGCAGCATGTGTCGTGTGTTGAGAAAGCCAAGAGAGCCTTGACCATTCTTTTGTTTCAAGTACGACTTGAAGTTGGCCTCTGAGACGGAGTAGATGAAGCTTCCAGTTGCGTCGATTTTGCGAGGACGGGGTAGCCTTTTGCCGGGCCCATAGACCGCAAGGACCTCTAAGGGACCGTTTACGGAAGGTTGAGGTTGGGAAACCTGACTGGAAGCCTCTTGGCTCCCAGCAATAGATTCGATACTCGATATCGAGTCGGTGCTCTCTGCTTCTGTCAGGTTGCCTTGATCCTGGGATTGTCTTGGTGAGGGAGCGTCTTTGAGTGATCCCGCGCCTTTGGCAACTTTTGCCTTGATCAATATTCTCCCTCGCAACTGTGACGGGGACGGAAGTGGTTGTGAGAGTTCCGAAAGAGGCTCTGTGACCAAGCGCGATCCAAACGTTTCCTTCATTATCCGAGCCATGATGGCTTTCTGGCGAGGACTGCAATGCACCTCCAGCGAGATCCAAAGAGGAAAGTCTGAAGCCACAAACGCGTACTGATTGATGGCGCTTATCACGTCTTGAAAACCGATAGAGGCTGTCAAGCTGTAGCCGTGCTTAACAATCGGCTGTCCATCTCGTCCATCCCAGCAGTCAACTTCGATAGATCGACATCCCTGAGAAAGTGCAGAGATATACCCCTGGACTGTTGACCGCGTGAGAACCTGACGTCCCATAAGGTAAGTGTTGTGCGAACTGCAGATGAAATACTCGTTGATCGGCCGGTCGAGGTCAAATTGCGAGGGCGGCCCTCGAATAGCCGAATTCTTCTTCGATAATAGAAACTCAGTAATTGCGCTGACGGGTATTTTGGGAGTCTTTAATGGTATTTGAGCTTCCAGGTCGTCTAAATCGGCGATAGAACCCGAGTCAAGGAATGATGGCAGTGACGAGACCACTTCAGGCCCCAGATCTTCTCCCTGAACATTCTTCATGAATTTCAAGAACTCAGTAACAGAAACATAGTTGAGGCCGTGCGAAGAGCCTGGGATTTCTCGACTCAGGATGATATCGGCTAGATAATGGCTGTGACTGTGTGTCCCTGCGGCAGAGAACAAAATACCTGGTGAGCCCTTTGCAGAGCGATCAGATTCGGAGGAAGATGAGACGCGCATGGCCTTAAATTGGGTAAGTCGGAATCAAAACAGGTGAGACAATGTATACTTACAGGTGGGTTGGCCCTTGCTGTCCAACTAGCAAGGCCTTGATGCACAAGATCCAGAAATACAGGTACAAGGAAGATACCAATAATGACGGCCAAGTGCCAAGAGAGAACCAGGTACCCAAGCAGGATCTTGGAGGGAAGGTCAGTAACACCAGGGAGAAATGCCGTGTGTAACGAAAAGAGGACCAGTCTTGATCCGTACAAAACTCCCGAGAGTGAGAGCAAAGATGATAAACCACTCCAATATGCCATGCATATCAAATGGAGAAGCTCACACGCAAGTAGGATTCCAAATTGGGTGCGAATATGTGCTTGTAAGCCCCCAAGAATAATACCACGAAACAGCATCAAAGAAAAGACGTTCAATGCGTGATATTTCCGTGCCCGGTCTTTCGTGGTTCGACCAAGAATACGAGTCTCCCCTTGAATGACAAAGAGTCCAACGTCTGCTGAGGAATTGCTCTGGATCCAGGTCCACCAGAAAGAAGATAGCAGAAGCACAAGAACGAGAATGGCGACAGCCGAATTTTGTATGAGCATGCGACGAGTAGAGAGTTGATATGTAGACCAGGCGCTAAGAGGTAGCAGAAAGAGACTAAGGAATAATCTCGAAACGGCCCAGGATCGTTCTTTCATACTTGATAATAAAGGCTTTTTTTGACCTGTGTTTGTCGAGTTGGGTAATCTTTGTTCGCGAAGCATTTCCCGAACGTGAATAGCGACAAAGAAGAAGAAGAGAACAATGAGTGCCAGGACGATAGTGTTGAACCAGTTCTTTATCATGATGGGAGACCCCGTTATTTGTGCTAGTATCACAAAGCCCGATTCACCGGTAAGCGTCCCGTTGGTCTCGTAGATGCCATCTTTGACGCCAGCGTATGGTGAGTAATTCGTGACTGGGCCTGCTGGTAACATCAAGGTTGACCAGCTGCTGAAGCCTATAAGTGGTTGAAGGAAGCCGGGATATCGGAGGCTGAGTGCACCGGAAAAGTAGATGAACTGGATGTACGCCAGCATCTCGGAGGCTCTGGCCATGTGGTGATTATTCCTGTCTTGGACATCCGGGAAAATATTGTGAGGTCCATTTTGCTGTGAAGGCCAAGAGGCAACCAGAGAAGTGATGGAAAAGACGAGAACAGGAAGCCAGAAACTGACAAGTCGTGTCCAGAGTCGAACCTCGGGCGTTAGATTGGCGTTGGCACAGAGTAAAGGCGTCCCGTCGTGGGTAGTAAGGTTGACTATAGTTTCGAAGGTGTCAAGGGAGGTAGATCGGTTAAAGGCCGTCACGATCTCGAGTCTCAGCCTGGACGTCAACGGTCCATACTTGGCGCAAGAAGTGTTGACGATTCGTCCAGGATACTGATGAGCGCCATTGTAGTCGAGCACCGTGAATACTGGTACAAGATCCAAGGGAGAAGTCGCATCGCATTCGGTACCGTTGGCATAATTCGCAACTAATCGAAACTTGGTGTCGAAAGTATCGCTGCTGGTGTTGACAAAGGCTCGAAGACCCTCAGGAATCAACTTGAAGTCGGCGGCATCAGTGTCGCAATTCCGGAACTGAACATATGCCGCATGACTCGTAGTCGCCAGCAGCGCCCAAAGGGCAAAGCCTGGAAGCATTGGAATTGAACCAACGCAAGCGCTGGTTGAGCGAAGCTGTCGTCGTGCTACCTTTCATACATGGAAAAAAGCGGTGATGTGTGTATGACAACCAAAACCCCCTTTGAGGAAAGAATTGCGGATGGATTACCCATGCCGATGGAACCGATCCATTACTCAGCAGGAATGATGAAACAAACTAACCTCAAGCTGTCCAATGAGACGAGGATGCCAAGGTTCGTATTCTCAAGTCATCTTTAGCTTCGTGCTATTATTGGGTCAGGCTAGACAAGTCATGGGTCCTTGCTTGGACCCTGTATCCTTGGCTGCCTCTTGATGGGTCGATCATGATAACATTTACTCGTATACTTGCTGTTTGAAAAGGGTTGCGAGGTTCTCCCGCCAATCAAGCTCATGATGCCGAAAGCCGAGGCACAAGGATAGTGCTTGTTGATATTGCCCAGTCCCGACGACGAGTTCATGCTCTATAGGGTAAGAGGAGGAGGAATCTTTGAGGTCATGAACAACAGGTAGGCTTGACCATCTGTGTGTACGGAGCGGGAACTCATCCCCTAGATGAGTACTTGAGCCAACTGATACATAACCAAAAAAGGGGGCAAGATCAAAGAGTATTAGCACTCTCGATAGCAGCGTATACAATTCTGGCGATTGCTAAAGCCTTCTCCTCCTCAAACTTTCTAGCAACAACCTGGACACCAACAGGTGCCCCGTGGTAGATGGCCGGATCATCTATAGAACAGGTTACTTCAAGCGATACAAACGTTACAGTGTTGGTTACTTACAAGACTGCCAGTTGAGCTTGTCCTTGTCTCCCAATGGTTCGTAAAACTCGTCAAAAGCGTCAATCTTTTCGTCGGCTTGCGTCACAGGGATCACGACGGCCGAGTAGTTCATCAGGTTAATTGCTTCGGTGTATGCTGTATCAACTATTAGCACTGCAATCATTGTTTCATATGGACTTGACTGACCGGTGTGGTAGTATTTTCCCGGAATCACGGCTGCATGGGGCGCAACAGGCATAATCACCGCGTCAACTTCTTGGCCTGGGCATTCCAGTGTTAGAAATGCAGTTCAGTAGGGGTAAGAGAACAAACCATCTGCATCTGCAGTAGAGTTCCAGTAGTCAGAGTACTCGCGTTCGTAGGCAAGGCCTTGGAGGGTCAAATCTTGGTACTCGAGCAATCCCATTGGTGAACGAAGCTGAAAGGAACGTCTTAGGTCTGGAATCAAGGGTTCTCCTGACAGGTTGAGTTGTTGGTGGATGTCGTGGGCACCATCGGCCATGAGAAAGGTTTCCTGTAGGGTGCTTTTTAGCTGGCTTTATTCCTCAGATAGATCAATGGCGAGGGGCTGAACCTTACATGAACCCGCTTGGCTGTGGCTTGTACTGGCGGTTCCCAATCTACCACCTAACAGAATCATTAGTATGATAATCGTCGATTATATATGGACGGAACTGCAAGATGGGAATACCTTGTGGCCACAGCTCTTGAGGGCATCGTGAACAATACGTAAACCTCGGACAACAGGAGGATGGGGTCCAACAACGCCGTCAGTCCAAAAGACACCTATCTTTAGAGGCTGTGAACTGGATTTGACTTGGCCTTTCTCATCTGCTCGAGACATGTACGAATCAATCACTTCCTGACGGAAAAGAATCGGCACCACCGAAGGGTCACGCTGCCAGGGCTTCGTGCTAAGAACAGACTTTAACAGAAGCTCCAGCGCATCCAGCGATGTCCCAAGGAACCCAACAGTCGAGCGGTACGTATTCTGGCCAGGGTTTGTATTCGCCACGTCGCGGTAGGAGAGTCGCTCTGGAGTCGGCTTGATGGAAAAGACACCGCAGAAACCAGCAGGGATACGAACCGAGCCCCCAATGTCAGTGCCTACCCCTAGAGAACTCCCACGGAGGGCCATCAATGCACCCTCGCCCCCAGAAGAGCCTCCACACGACAGGTATTGATTGTGAGGATTCAGGGTCTGTCCGATGATGTTGTTCTTGGTTTCGCCGAAGAGAAGTGTCTGGGGGAGGCTGGTCTTGCAGAACAGGACTGCTCCCAACGAGAGTAACTCTGTTACAATCTGACTCTCGACTTGGTGGCTCTGCTTTGGATCTGAGATGCCAAGATTGCTTCCGATCCAGCCTACGTAGCCCATCGTAGTGTCGATACCTTTGACGTGGAACTGGTCTTTGAGGCTGATGGGGAGGCCATGAAGTGGCCCAACGGTCTTGTTGTTTTTGGCATAGTAGTCATCCAAGTACTTGGCTCGGCTGAGAGCTTCTTCAAAGAATATTTCGTGGAGGCAATTGTTCTTTAAGTCTAGTTAGTTGTGGGTGGTAAACGGGAAAAACTGGGACATACAATCTGATGGGCAACGGCTGCTGTCTTGCAGAAGGCACTTGTAACCTCTGTCGCAGACAGTTTTCCGCTACTGATTGACTCGAGTATCAGCAAGCTGTCCATGGATGTGATGCAAACAGTCCGCTTGTCCAAAAGCCCGTTGATGAAGGAGCCTGTGAGATCACGCTGCTGACTGGCCCGTTCTAAGTCTTCGGGCGCAAGTCTCCATGGGTGCGGGATCTTTGCCAGGATCGCCTCTCTCTTCGCAGCCGCGCGGGCCTCCCACGACGATTCATGCATTCTCATTGTGGTAGAGGGACGTCTTGTTGGTGTGCGGTGCAGGATCTCGTTGGGTGAAGGTGAAAGCGGGGAAAACCACAAGTTGACCAGGTCAGGCTGTGACAGATAAGAGATACATAGGAGTATTGAACATGTGACCTGCCTCACGAAAAATCGGGGATTAAGGGTTGGGAGTAGAAATTCTGATTACAGTCAGGATATGGTTATGCCTATGAGAGCATACAGAAGGATTAAGGAAGTTGCATGGATATACTCTAATTACCACCTTACGGTGAATCCTGGGCTCCATGAGGGCCCCTTAGGTGATGTTTAAAGAATAGTCAGCTCATTTAATCAAAGTCCGCGCTCAGCCAAGGCTCGTTTTAAAGGATGCACTCCTCTCTGATTAATTGCGTCAAGATCAGTCGAAAGGTCTTGAAGCCGACCCCCTTTTCACATAAAGCCCTAAAGGCATATGTGGTTCTGCGGGACCGTTGCCAGGAGATCTAGTCCATCCCACATTGCATCACTGCCTTGTATTTGAGAAGTTATATATCCTCCAGATATAATAGCTGACGAAACCAGATATAATCCGTTAAGTACCCAAAACATCCAGCAACCTTCCCAAGACCGAGTGCCGCAAAGTTACAGATGGAATGCTCGACATCTCGACCCCACAGTTCCCGACACCAGTGCAATCCCTCAAATACCGTCTCTGTCTCTGCAGAAGGGGATGGCAAATTGTCGGCGGCGTTCAAAGTCGACAAGAAGCCTTTGGTTCGCGACCACTGACCCCCAATTACAAGGGCGGCTATGAGAAAGTCCTCCTTGTACAGTTCTGCCACCACACGGCCTGCGAGCCGACTGAACCCTGCATCTTCAAGCATCCATCTCTGTTGCACCAAGATTGAAATGGCGCATTCTGTCTCGGCTAATGGTGAAAAGATTGCAGCTCCTGCCGTATTGACGAATGTGTTTGACCGAGAAGCCAAGTGATAGATGGTTAGCAGCACACGGCGGAAGTAGACCACAAGCATGCATCTCTGAAGGCACTTCCATGTGCTATCAGACCCTGAAAAAACCTCTTCAGTCTCTCGTAGTAGGCTCCTCACAAGAACGTCGCCCGCGATGAGGTCTATACTTTGGGGTTCTGTGGCAGTCGATAGATTCGCCAGGGAGATGATTGCAGAGACCAACGGCAGCGATCTAGAAATCAGAAGCTCTGCTGATGACTCTGTCCATTCACCCACGTTGTGAGTGTTTTCACCTGCTGTCCACGTCGAATCAATTTCGACATCATTGGCATTTATCAAAATGCTTGGTTGCATCATGGAAGGCTGAAGTAGCACCGACGTTCCACAATGCATTGAATGATGCAGACACATGTATCTCACAGTTGTCCACACACGATTCTCCTTGAATGTACGTAGCCAATCCTGTTGGGCGAGGTTTCCGTCCTGTATTTGATCGAGACCAAGCGTCAGGCACATATGGAGCGCAGCATCCAACAACGGACCACATGCATCTCGTTCATGACACGAGAAGAGGCTGGCCTTTTTCGCCGTTGCCATGAGGCACAGAGTCCTCACCGTCTCCAAGCTAGCGTGGAAAGGGTAAGAAAGTTGAGCGAGGCATGTGCTCGCCCCTCTGAGGTACCTTTCGATAGAATATGGGAGATTCATCGCGGCGGTATTCCTCTCTTGAGCAATGCGAGTACCAAGCGCGAGTATCGTCAGAAGCTGAGCGAGCCAGTCGTAACTGGCAGAAGAAGGATTCAACCAGTAGCATTCCAATTCGAGTTCAAATGTGGGAACATGGAAGAGGCGGTTGACTCCTTTGATCGTGTCAAGATATCCCCTGACCAGCTCCTTGGTGATTTCTTTCGGTGGAAGATACCGAGCAATGATTTGGGACTTGGTAGTCGGTTGGTCTTGGAGATCGATCTCAAATGGAAAGCTGGGGAACCTCATGGGGCTAAAGGTAGATGAGCATGATCCGCTCGGTTTGGAATAAGAAGTTGTAAGATCATCAAGGAGGGTCGGAATATTCGCTGAGCACTGTTAAACATGGTAGTGGTCAACTATTTGCATCGACAGGAGTGGGAATTAAAAACATGTATGGGTTGTTACCTGATCTAGAACCGCTTGCCAATGAGTCTGGCCTCTTTGGACCAGAATGGGTGGTTCCAACGGGCTGTTCAGAAACTCCAGCACAGAAGATAACTGTTTGTATAACCCGGTAAGAGTCTTTGCCAGCCGCCAATCAAGGGTTAGCTGCGACAATAGAGGGTTGCTGTTGACCACATTCGAAACCTCCCACTGACTCGGGTCGACAAGATCCGAGTTACCATGTTCCAAGATGGGACAAGTGGCATCAACGGAACAAAGGAATTGTGTGTCACAAATACCATAACCCGTGACAGACTCGCCGCCATCCCCTTGGCTGACCTGGTTTGGGAACTCAACATAGGAGCATGCATAGCTCTTGCCACGCCACTCGCAGCGGCTGCAGGGTAGTTTCCGGTCACACGAGACTTTTAGGCTCCTACACGGAATGCAGTTCAATGTCCGACGTCGCCGCTGAACTGTTTTCGCTCGACTACTCTTCTGTGACTGGGGAGCCTGGAACTTTAGTACGCCTGCTGAAGCCATAATGACATGACGACTTGTCTTTTGGTTAATAGATTGGTTTCTGAGCGTGTGTTGGAGGCATACCCGTAAGCATTTGAATAAAAGTTCAATGAAAACCAGGCAAAGAAGATGTTTTAGTTGCACCTGGAGAAGTAAAGCAAAGCTGAAAGATGGTCTGCGACGTCGGACAAGGTAGCGAGGATCGGAGTTCATGACCCCGTGGGTGGCTGACGATGGACTAGCCGTCTCAGGCTAGCGCGGAGTTAAGGATGCCTGTTAAACATCCTAGATACAAGACAGCAGTTGGGGGTCATCCCATCTGATTAGATTGATTAGCCGACAAGTCGTGGGACATTATCAGGGCGTTAATCAAAATTATTGAAGAATTGGCGGCTTGGCAAAAGTGATTCAAGTCGAGCCATTATTAGCTTGTGTCCGAGGGGGGATGTCTCTTGGACATCGAGCACAGGATGGCCTGGCCTGACGTATAAGAAGGTCTCCCTCGCCCTGGGTTTTCTGGTTGTTCTGACAATGAGCAAATCCAACAAGCACAAGTTCGCATCTCCTGCTTTACACATCTGCACTCACACACACCAACATGGGGTTCACGTCAAAATGGTTACTTGCTTTTGCATACGCAGGGTTAGTTTCCCTCCGTTATCCGTTCATTCCCAAGCTGACTGTAGTTGAAGAGCGTATCTGACTCTGTTCGTCGTGGCAATGCAGCAGCATGTGATAACAGCCATGACGCCTTACATCACCAGCGGCTTCTCCTCCCACTCATTGATACCGGTGATTTCCCAGATGGCTTTTATAATCCTGGGAATCGTCTCGCTGGCCGTGTCTCGTCTTGTTGATCTGTGGGGACTCGCCCAAGGTTTTGGTCTTATGGTCCTGGCGACTATTTTGGGTGCGTAAAGATGATGAAATTCACATTAGTGAGCTGACGGCTGGTGCTAAGGTTTACTTCTCATGATGTTTTGCCGGAATATTGAAATGTATACCGCAGCCGTGGTGAGCAACGCCTTTCAATCACCACATTTGATCTACTTCTAACTCCCATCTCTCACCCTCCCAGGTCATCCATGAAATTGGTTATGGCGGCATCCTCTACACGCTTCTTGTCTTCGTAACGCAAAACGCAAAGTTCAAGTACCGTCCGCTCGCAATCGGTTTCACAAAGGTTCCCTACATTGCAACTACTTTTGCCGGGCCGAGGGCCGCAGAAGCCTTTTACAACCGTGGTCTTATGAAATGGGCTTTTGGTTCCTTTGTTATTATACTGCCTTCGATCGCAGGGCCCCTTTTCTGTATTCTGTTATACAACCAGTGGAAGATGAGAGATACATCTTCGTGTCTGGAATCACGCCATGAGCAGACCAAGGGTGGTGGTGTCTTTGGCACACTGTTCCGCCACTTGAAGGACTTTGACGGTGAGGTCAATAAAACACACTTCTCAGAGCTTTACTTATATAAAACCACAGTGGTCGGCATCTCACTAACGTGTGTCGGTCTGATACTCTTCCTTCTCCCATTCAACCTCGCAGCAACCGGGTTAAACGGTTGGAAGAGTGCAATCATCATCTCAATGATTCTGGTGGGGTTTGCACTCTTAGTGCTGGTGGCACTATACGAGTATTTTATCGCGCCCAGCAAGTTTCTCCCGTTTGAGTTGCTACGAGACCGTGTCGTGTGGGGTGCATGCCTCAGTGTCTGTGGAGTTTACACGAGTTTGTTGTGAGAGAGTTTCTCGACCATCTGTCGCTTCGTGGCTGACTGGACCGCCAGCTGTTGGTTCTCATATTTTACGTCTCACCTCCAGGTTGTGCATGATATGGGCATTGGCGAAGCGGGTTACCTGGCCAACACCAATTACGTTGGTACGGGAGTGGCAGCCGTCGTCGCTGGGATGTAAGCAAAATCCCTCAGTTTCTTTGCTGCTGAGTCTGATACTAAACAATGGCCGTTCGCCTCCTAGTTGCATGCGTTACCTTGGCCGTGCGAGGACGACTACTCTAGCAGCCTTGGCCATATACACTCTTGGCACCGGCATGATGATCCAGTTCACATCATCGGGGTCATCATCAGCCCTCGGAGGCATCATCGCATCTCAAGTTCTCATTTCCCTTTCGGCAGGCATCCACGCTGTCGGCGCAAATATCGGCGCCTTGGACGGTGCCTCACAGTCCACCCTATCCATGCGGCTCGCACTCGTCTACTTATCCAGCATGATCGGATCCTCCATCGCGCTGGCTATCTCGGGTGCCGTCTGGACTAATACACTGCCGGGACGCCTAGCATCTAACCTCGCAGGTTTGGGACTGACGCCTGAGGAAGAAACCTCCATCTACGGTTCCCTGATTGTGCAATTGTCCTATGACATTGGAACTCCTGTGCGAGATGCCATCATACGCTCATACAGGGGTGTGTTTAAGATCCTGATGATTGTCGCCACTGCGACATCTGTTGTGTCTTGGGTCGGTGCTCTGATGATGCGAGACATCACTGCTAGTGATCGGGATGCCAAAGAGGAGGAGTCGGACTTGGAGCAACCCAATCAAATCAGGGGCGACACCGTCAACATATCAGAAAAGTAGGAGAAGGGTAACTCGGCATTCAGACTTCAGGAAGAGATAGTCTAGCGGTTCTAGGTATAGACCTTTTGTAGTGCTCATTAGGTACTCAAGTCCAACGTAGTTGCATTTCCAACTCATCTACTCATTTACCATCTTCTGGCTTAGTTATCCCATCGGGGACCGGACTTGAACTACAACAAAGAACACATTTCTACTACATCATAGCATCATATCTCAATGCTAAAACACTACTCATTTACATACTTTCCCCGTAAGCAATGCGCCGGATAGCCTGCTGGTCCCCGCTATCTTCAACCAACTGTCTAAAATACCCTCGTTTCCGTGCCCCTGGTACACGCTGATCTCCAGCCTCGGCAGAAGTCCGTTGCTGCTGATCATCATCCTTGAATGTGTCCGCCAGCAACTCTCTCGGCCTCCCCGTCTCAACTACCTCACCATCCTTCAAAACAACGATCTCATCAAAGTCGGCCACGGTGCGAAGCCTATGCGCTACAACAAGCACACTCATCTCCAGACCTCCTAAATATCGACGGATATATTCTGGATGAAGAATGCGCCGGATGTGCTCGTCAGTATGGAAGTCCAGTGCGGAGGTGGCCTCATCGAGAACCAGAACTTTTGGCCGCCGAATGAGAGCACGAACGAGATGGAGGAGCTGGCGCTCGCCTTGGGAGAAGTTAGAACCCCCGTGATCAACAGGAGCGTCCAGTGAGGGAATCGGAGTGTGGAACGAGAGGCTGTCTTCGTCCTGCCGTGATGTAGTCTGCCATACCTGATGCAGTAGATCTAGTAGTTCAGAGTCGTCGAATTGTCCGTCGGGATCGAGATTATAACGTATCGTTCCAGAAAACAGCATTGGGTCTTGCGGTACTATGGCCAACCGGCCCCGTAGGATGCGTGGATCAATGGTTGAGATGTCTACCCCATCGATCAAGATACTGCCAGTGGACAAATGCAAGAGGCGAAACAGGGCAAGGATCAGAGATGACTTGCCCGCTCCAGTACGACCAACGATGCCCAGCCGTTGACCCGTCTGGAGTGTCAGACTGACATTGCTCAGTACGTCTGGGCCCCTCGGTTTGTACCTTGCGGTGATATTGCACACCTGCACAAGTCCCTGAGTGGGCCAGGCACCAGGCACGACACCTCCAACCTCAGTCTCGGTCTCGACTTGGGTAAACTCTAGAACCCTCTCGAGAGCATTCATGTCAAGCTCCAAGCTGGCATACCGGCGTAGGGCAAAGTCGGTGGCGGCTGTGAACTGAAGCACGAAACTCAAAGCAAACCCGGCGACAGATGCATCGAGGTTTCGGGCCCATACGATAAGAAGCGTGGCCAGTGTAGCAAATGAGGCCCCGATTATGTTGAGTCGGAAGCTGAGCCAGGCGTTGAAGAGCGATAGATGCCAGAGGGCACGTGTACGTCGGTCTACAGCCTGATGCATCTTGTCTACATAACACGCAACTCTCCCGAATCCACGGATCGTGGCGAGGCCATCGGTGACGGATAATAGAAGGTCCAAGACTGGGCTCCTCGCGACCGCTTCCAAACGCTTCATCTCACGTGCTGCCTTCAAATACCGATAGCAGACGGCAGTCGAAGCGCCCAGCAAGATTAACGCAGGGAGCAACATGACGGGGAGCGCTAGCGTGGCAGCAAGGATGATACCGAAAATCTGCAGTACCCCGGATGTCGCAGAACCAAGGTTCTTTCCGAGATTCGAATCAATAGATTGGAAATCTGCGGTAAATCTGTTTATGATGCGTCCGATAGGCACCGTATCGAACCAGCTCAGGGGGAGGCTGGTGACTGCCGCAAGCATCCGATCGAATAAGTAGCCTGAGGCATTGATGTTGGCCTTGAGAAGGACAAAGTATCTTACTGTAGATACTAGACACATGCCGAGAGAAATGGCAAGGTAGACCTGGAGATGGAACATGTTGCTGTCGTGAAGCGGGTCCGTATCATGCTGCAGGTCTGTGTTGACGACGAGGTCGAGCTTTGTTGGCCGTCTCTGGGCGGTTCTTGTCCAAGAAGCAATCCAAAGTCCCTGAGACAATATATTAGCACACGTCTGTCACATAGTAGAAGTGTTATTCGATCAATACATACTCTTCCGAGAAATAGCGCCAGGTATGCTCCCGAGGTAACCACAATCATTGTGATCAGGACAATACCGGTTCCAGCCCGCACGAATCTGCCCAGTGCCTTAAGTTTAAAAGCCCCACTCGCCCGTTCTTCATCGACTGTGACAGCCCGTCCTTCTGCACCTCCAACATGATGCTCATGTGTGCTTTGGTCAGGTTGTGGCTGCGGATTGGGATACTCCCTCGCAACCTTCTTGCCAACTACCTGCAAGAGCCTCTGCTTATCCTCTTCATACACGCGGCCGTTCTCTACACGATAGACATGGTCCGCAAAATGTAACCAATCATCTGAGTGATGCGTAGCCAGCACGCGAGTTCTTCCTCGGACAAGGTCCCCTGTCAGAGCAAAGTGCACTAGATGATGCTTTGTACCAAAGTCAACACCCCCAAGGATATCGTCGAGAACCAAAATGTCAGCACGCGAGTATAGGGCTCTGGCCAGAGCAACACGCATCTTCTGGCCGCCGCTGAGATTGACACGGTTGGAACCCAGGTTTGTTTTGTCACCGTCCGGCAGCGCTTTGAGATCTGGCAGCAGCGCGCACGCAGACAAAACTTGGTGATATCTACCCTCGTTGTAGGGCAAGCCGAACAGAATGTTTTCGCGGAGTGCACCAGCCTCGATCCAGGGGTTCTGTGGTACGAAAGCCGTCGTGTTTTTCAGTACCCAGCAATTGTCTTGAGTAGAGTGACTTCCAGTTGTGTCTTGGGCTACATGTTGCGGTCGTTGTATTGTGCCTTGGATGACATGACACTCCCCTAGAATACCTTGGAGAATCAAGCTCTTCCCTGACCCAGTTGCTCCAATAATCACAGCCAATTCGCCAGATTTGATCCTTAGAGTGATGTCCGAGATGATGGCTTCTCGATGCTCAATAGCTCCCCTTGACGGCCAAGCTAAGGCGGCTTGACGGAAGCAAATATCCTCCGTGTCATGATCTAGCATGCTCATCTCTGGACCTTTCAGAAATGCTTCAATGCGACCTATGCTCGCCTTGGATTGCAGCAGTTGGACCGAAAGTATAGGGAGAAGAGCAGTCCAGATCTCGAGCTCACCGAGGACTGCCAGAGCCGTGAAAGCAATCGACGGCGGAAGTGACGCGTGAGTCAGGGCATAAGTAGCCAGTGAGACAGCTGATAGCATAACTGGAGCCAGAACCCAGATGAAGATCAAGCTGGTCTCCCAGAGAAACACGACCCATTGACTTCCCAACTCGAGGTTGCGAGCCTGAGCGATGGCGTTTTTCCAATGGTCTTCTAACGCAGAGAGCTTGATTTGTTGGATTCCATGTAGAAATTCGGTAGTAGTTGCCGTCCTACTATCTCGCAACGCCATGAGTTTCATTTGCACCGAGGCATATCTGCCTGACATGTTGATGTTGGCTGGAAACGTGATGAGGAATGTCCCCAACCCAGCCAGCATACTTTTCCAACCGATGAGATACTTCAAGAGAACGCACGCCATGATGCTCTTAAGAATAGTCAACGGTAGCATGGGGGCTATGCTTGCGAAATCGGATATTCGCTGCACGTCGTAGGCGATCAGAGCTGCACTGCTACTGCTTTCAGTCTCTGCCTCTGGTGTGCTGGCTTTTGGGGAAGAGTCGCCAGTCTGAGTCTCTCGATTCTGGCTTGTGTCGAGGGCAGCACGATTGGCCATCATGGGCATTCGGGTAACCTTGTTGAAGATTGCCGATGACAGCTGAGCACTCAACGGAATACTGAGCTTAGAAGCAGAGATCCAGTTCAACCAGGTCTCGACGGTGGAGGACAGCAAGATACAGAGTCCCAATGTAGGCACCCATCCCCAAGAAGTGTAACCATGACCATCTAACTGGCGTTCCCATGCTTCCAGTGACCGCAACAGCATGAAAAACACAAGCTGCGGTGTGAATGAAAGAGCGGCAAACAACAAGAGGAGTACCGTTGCCTGTAGTATTCCATATAGGTGTATTCGAGCCAGCGTCGCGGACAAGGACTTGTAGCTTGCAAACATGCCAAATCGCTCCTCGAACGTGGCAGCCTGGGCCGTGTGATGGAGACGGGGAAGCTCGTCGTCTCCAATATCTGGATTACCGATTATTAAGCCCATCACAGGCCCAGCCCAGGAAAAGGAAATACGCTCCAGTAATGAGACGGCGTATTGTCGGTCGACAGCTTTGCCGCGGTGGAAGTTTGGCGGACGACGAGGAAAAAGAGCGCATGTAATAGTAGTTGCAGCAGCCAGGACAACCTGACATATTAACCAAACTTGCTGAGTTTTCGGTCGTTGTGTATGTATTGACGGGGTCACGTCCAAGGAGATGCAGGCTGCAATAAGCATCGCAGATATGCCAACAAACATGGCTAAGACGAATCGGTGGTGATAATGTTGCTCCAGAACGCATGCAATAGATTGCACGAGTATACAGAGCTAAAGGAATGTTTAGTACGATAGTAGCACGAGGTATTGGGACAAAGACAGTCTTACCCATAATGCAGGCTGCCATTGAGCTGTCACCGGCTGCCGAGGAGAGGGCGATAGTGAAAGGACTACGGTTGAAATGGAGAGGCAAAACCCGACGCATACCCAGAAGAGCTGGACATGGTGGGTTATTGGACATTGGCACCGATCGTGAGTCTCGGATGAGCTGTCGTCGTCAAGGTACGAAGCTCCGCATGCCCTCAGACCCGATCTTGGATGATTCCGTAAACGGCGGTACAGACTGTCCAAGGCTGGAAAGGTCAAGAGGACACAGAGAGCAAGGCATGACAAGACGCCAATAGACTTGGGTTCTGTCAAGATTGAGATGAGCATTGTGAGTAACAAAGTAGAGCTGTGAGAGACTCTAGCGTGCAAAACAATACGTGAGTTGGATGGAGAATAAAATCTTACTCACATGAGACACAGCCAGTCTCTTCAAGCAGCATGTGAAGTGTCCAGGGCCTACTTCCGATGATCGGACAAAGGGAGAGCGGTTGATGGGCAGATATCCCTTGGTTTATGGGACACTGAAGACAACTCTTGATAGAGCTAGCGCGGAGATAAACATCTTGGCGTGGTGTGGGGGATGACATGGTAATGCTGCAATGTAACACGCCCACTGCTCGAAAGAGTCTTAGTTTTTGCTTGGTATAGAGTCATGTTGAGATTGAAGGATAATGCCTACCCTAATTATCGTGTGGAAGCTGTAGATGAATCGCCTCCGTTCAGTTAGCATCACATGAACAACAAATGGTTGCTCACAGACTAACATGTTAAGCAAGTTGAGAAACGACAGTTAAGAATTACCATGATAACCACTACTTATTGAGACCACAAATTGTCAAGGCCCATGGTCAATCTTCGAGAAGCCGCACCAACTTATCCACAATAGCCCACGCATTCGAATTACACACAGACGCGCACCTCTTCTTACTCCACACATCCCTACACGACCGCAACGCATCGAGCATGATATCATGCGAGTCATGTACAGCCATGTCATCCCTTGGTAAGCCCCCATTGACGAGCTGCGAGCACACAGACATGGCGGCCGTAAAGAACTCGTGTCGAAAGAACCCTGCAAACCACGCCCTCTGCGTCGTAGACGATGCGCCCTCGCAGAGATTCCGTTGGTGAGAGAGTGTTGATAGGGCGCTCTCGAATAGTGAGACGTGTGATATGGGGTACTCTGTTGGTGCAGTTGGACGCAGCGCGAAGCGTGAGTGGAGGGCCATGAGAGTCTGTCGGATCAGCATGTCAGCTTCTACCACTTGGTTTGCGTTGCCTCGTAGATGCTGACGGATCTCAAAGTCAAGCTGAACCACCTCGTCGTACGTGACTGTGTCGTCGTCTGAAGTAGCCATGCAGGCAGCGCGGAGCAGAAGCTGACCGAAGTCACCCAGAACAACATCTGCAATACCACCATAGTCCTTTGAAGACGCGAGGTCAACGGGCCGTAGCATACAGGGCATCCCGCACACGAGGGTCTGTCTCATCTCAAAATAGACAACTGCAGCCCAGAGCCTCCGCTGCGCATCCTCTTGATCAAGGTGCAGACCCATGCCCATGGCTAGCCTCAGCGTCATCCCCGTCAGGGGCCAGCACGTGTCGGCTTCATGACAAGACATGGCGTAGACCTGCTTGACTATGACCATGAGGCATAGTGCACGGATGGTTGCCGGCGTAGGTCGGAACAGGAACGGAGACCGTCGGAGGAAAGCCTCGGCGGCTTGCAAGAGCTGGCCCGGCATCTTCTCGTTGCTCTGGGACACGAAGTTGTGAGATTGGCAGCCGAGAGACAAGACTGTACAGTACTGCGCCAGCCAGTCGTCAGATGTCTCTGACGGCTTTTCCCAGAAGGCCTTGATCTCATGGTGAACCGAAACGTTGTCAAACAAGCAATACGCCGCTTCGACTGTGTCCATGTAGTGCGCAACATATACCATCTGGGTCTGTCTCGACGGAAAGTTGGCGAGG
Source organism: Fusarium sp. NRRL 66088 (assembly GCA_013186415.1). NCBI lineage: Eukaryota > Fungi > Ascomycota > Sordariomycetes > Hypocreales > Nectriaceae > Fusarium > Fusarium sp. NRRL 66088. Next base: position 78,844 of record JABCKD010000242.1, read on the forward strand.
AGTACATCCCTTGAGGTGACGACCTGGGTATCGTCGCCAAAGGGGTAGTTGATGGACCGAGTGATGTTGGGCGTCGATCGCCTACACGGATCACGAACGCTCGGCTCATAGATGGGAGCCGGCGGCACCACATGCTTGCTGACCTTTTCAACTGAATCAGCAGGTCGCTATACAATCAAATCATCATTGACTTACTTCACTAAGTAACTTGGCCCAGTGCGCTCCATTTCGGTACCGCTCTTGATCCCACCCTTTATCAAAAGGTGCCGTAGCAATCTCAAGTGACTTGGTTGAAGTATCATTCCCAGGAATGATGCACTCTCCCACCTTTCCCATCCTGACACATCGGCTGCATGGAGACTGACGATCACAGCGGACCTTGTGCTTGCGGCATCGGAGACATGACAAGATTGCGCGTTCGCGAGTTCGCTTCTGACCTTTCTCTGTTGTCGAGCGTGATGTTTGTAGAAGCCGCGGCTGTTGACATGGCTGTGTGGTAATGTCATTGTATTCGCAAACCTCTCCAGATGAGACGCATCGTTCGCACTCGGGTCTGATGTGGTTACATCTAACCTTTAGCCTACGGCATCGGTGACACGCAGATACTGGGCGTCCGGCGTAAGACGACTTGGCCATGTTGAGGTGGGTTGAGAAGCGGTATTAGATGCAGATGAGATGGTGGTCAGTGGGTTGATATATCCGATTCCGAGCCAGCTGTCATCGGATCAGATAAAGGTTCCCCGATGCTATAGGACGGAATTAATGCAGCTCTGTTTTATCAGATTGTCAGACTTGCAGCTACCTTTTCCCGGTCGGCCGATTCGTGGGGCTAAACTCCGATGACGCTTCTGAGACAGGACCAGGGGTTTTGAAATGACGGCTGGTTGTCAACAAGGGCAATACCAGTAGAGAAAGAACCCTCCTATCGAAGCAGGTATATAAGGGTCTTTGACGGCCTTGATATCGTCTCATATATTCTTAGTCCTTAGTATCACCATGAAAATGTCAACCGTTGCAATGGAGCCCTCGGCGCGATCCGAAGTGACGGCCAAGTACAGCCAAAACGTCGAACAACGAGCAAAAGAACCAGATTACATCTTTTACGACGGCGAGGACCTACGTGATCTTGATCCAGGTTAGACTCAAATCTTGATAAGCCGAGGTATTATCTCTAACTAGAAGCAGATCTCGTCGTGCTATCTTCAGACACGCAACAACACCCTCGCGTATGTCATCAGATTCATCCTCAACGCGAAAGTGTATCTAACAAACCTAGAACTGGCCCAACAAGAAAAAGTGGACAGTAACCCTCCTCGTCGGGGCATATTGCTTCCTCGCCCCCTTCACCAGCACCATCTTCGCTCCGTCCCTCTCCTCCGTCATGACCGACACCAACGAAAGAGACCCTGCAAAAGCAGCCCTACACATCGCAATGTTCCTCATCGCGTTTGCAGTGGCTCCCATATTCCTTGCCCCGCTTAGCGAGATGCACGGTCGATCTGTCGTCTTGCACGGTGGAAACCTCGCTTTTGCGGCTTTTTGCCTAGGGAGCGGGTTTTGTCAGACTGTGAGAAGTACCTCGGGCAGTTGCGTAGACTTTTGCTGATGAGGGATAGACTTCTCAACTCGTGGTTTGCAGATTCTTTGCTGGCATGGGGGGTTCGGCTGCCCTAGCCATCATGGGTGGCGTTCTCTCGGATATCTGGAACCTTGAAGAGAGAGGTGCTGCATCTGGAGCACTTGGAACTGCAATGTACGTATCCCCAAAGCGTTGTGCATAGTATTACTAAAGAATAAGCGTCATGGGTCCAGTTCTCGGTCCCGTCTGCGGCGGTTGGATGTCTCAACGCGCTTCCTGGCGGTGGACTTGCTGGGTTCCAGTAAGTAACCCGCTATCTCGATTGACTCATCTAACAGGCTCAGGCCATTGCTGCTGTTGTTGTGGAAGTAGTGTCCATCTTCTCAATGGACGAGTCGTATGCACCGACATTATTGAAGCGTGAATTGAAGCGGCAGAAGAAGCTGAGACCGGATGCTAAACTCTACACGGTTCTCGATCTACATTCCAAGGACGGCAAAGCGACCATGTCCCTATTTGAATCTGCAAGCAGACCAAGTAAGTCCTCCAACGTCTGACGAAACCATCTGCTGACATGTCAGTCATGTACCTCCTACTTGACCCGGCTCTCCTGTTATTGTCCATCTATTACGGCTTTGTGTTTGGCGTCCTGTACCTGGTTATCGTAACGGTATGTCTTGCTCTAACCCAGTGTGTCTCAACTAACTCTTGTAGTTCCAACGCGTCTTTGGCGAAGGTTATGGTCATTCACCCGGCATCGTGGGTGTCGACATGTGTTCAGAGGGGATAGGCGCTGTGTTGGGTATGGTAGGCACCACGAAGCTTCTGGGGGTGATCTACAGGAGACAGATCAAGAGCGAGAGCTACAAAACCGAGTCTAGGTATGAAGATGACGAGGCACATCTTAGTGCTTAACTAATCGTCACAGACTCATCAGTGCTTTTGCCGGCGCCCTGTTGGTTGGAACGGGACTGCTCATTTACGGATTCACGGCTCTCAAGGTCCATTTCATTGTTGTGAGTGCCGCGATAAACGAAGAACGAAACCTCAATCTAACCTTTACAGCCCTTGATTGGAATAGTCTTGTTTAGTTCCGGAATGACCAATGCATATGTGAGTATGGTATCCGCCCTGATGACTCAACTTGACGTTTGCAGTTGGCCATACAGCTATACATTATCGACAGTTACGAATATTCCGCTTCTGCCATTGCCGGCCGTAGGTTGTTTGGCTCTTTATAGAGGTGAGATGCTGACATTTATAGTCTCGGTTCTTCGCTGTCTTTTTGCAGGAGGTTAGTTTCCCTGTCAGATGGTCGTGCTTGAAACTAATGAATGACCTAGTCTTTCCATTATTCGGCGATCAACTTTTTGATTCTCTTGGTGTAAATTGGGGAGTTGGATTACTAGCGTTATTATCTCTTGGCCTTGGCGTACCGTTTCTCCCTCTGGTATGTAAATGTCAAACATTTGGTTCGCTGCTGACCGCTTTGAGATATATGTGTATGGTCCTCGACTACGAGATGTCGGTAAAAGAAACAGGCGACGGGTATTTGAGTCAGATGTGGCCAAGATGTGATCATTTCCACAAGTAGTTGATTCGACAGCTTGCCTAGATTCAACATGACTCAAGCCGGTAACTAAATCTGAGATGACACCTGGGTAAATTAAGCATGTCCCTCATGCAACTTTGTCGAGTTCTGCAGCAGTACCCCTAATGGCACTCCGCTCTTCCTCGGTCAAACAAATTGAGAAATGCTCTTCCAATGCCTCTAATCTCTGCTCCTCATTCTCCATCTTCTTAATCACCCCCATCTTCTGCGGTGACGAGTTCCCAGCCTTGAGTTCATCCCTCACCAACAACAAAATCCCAGAAATCGTAAGACCGTCCTCATCGATAGTGAATCTTTGGGCCACTACGGTACTGGCCCATAGACTCTTGGTCATGGCGTGGTGGTTGAGAATGTCAAAGTCGAGTGGGAAGAACTCGACGTCGGGGAAGTGGTAGATGTCTGCCCAATCTTCTGAACCTCTTCTTTGCGAGTATACCCAGACTTTTTGGGTTTGATCTAGGTGCTGTGGGAGCGTTTTGTGCTCTAGCTTTAGTTGTTGGCTTGGCAGACCGTGCCTTATGTCACCGGAATCGAGTGGAAGCGGTATACAAGGCCCACCAGCTCCATAGCCAACATCAACCAGGTACCTCTTGTTATCTATGGTGACAATATTTGCTATGTGACTCCTAGCTTCTTATCAGTTCCGATCGGAGAATAGTGGTTCGTGACTCACATTGCCCGCCAGCTTCCGTCAAAAACCCCTCGAGTAGCCATGGTAATTCTGCAAGTCACACCGAAGACGTGAAAACCAAGACTCCGGAGAACTGTTCCAAAGAATGAGTTGTTTTCCAGACAGTATCCTCCTCGGCGCTTGTGTACAATCTTTTGGTGCAGGTCATCCGGATCAAGTGATATGCTTTTGTGGGTGGAATAGTGAAGTGACAAAGTCTCAAATGATACGTAAACCAGTTGCTTCTGGATGAGCTGTGTGAGGAACTCTAGCGGATCGCTGGCATGTTGAGAAGCTGGTAGTTGGATACGGTCAAGGTATTCGGCCAGCTGTTTTGGCGAATACTTGGGTAGTTCAGCCATGGCTATCGAATCAAATAACACGGTACGTCTTGAACGGTGATGACTACGTGACTCAAACTTTTGGTTTGTGAGAAGAGTTCTTTTCCCGCTGTTGAAAACCACCTAATTTGTACTTGGAGGGCGTCAGGGTCTCGTAACGGCTGGGTTACATAACCACCAAAGCACGCTAGTCCTTTGGTCCGAGTTTATTCTCTTGGACAGGTTGAATCTTGCTTTCACCGACAACTACCCCATAACCATCATGGAACCCTCGCTTTATACTACCTCAAGTCTTGGAGTTGAAACATCAAGACCACCCAAGCTAGGAAGAGAGCGAGATGCTTGCGTTAAAGTCAGCCCAGAAGGCTTCTTCATCAGGCATCCACCAGCCCCTCATCAACTGGACGACTTTACGACATCGGATGACAAATTATTTCAAACTATTCACATGGGCGCTGCAGTCGTTGATACCGAAAACTGGTTGCTTGTGGTCGATGGCATGGTTGAGAGTCCTTTCGCCCTCACAATGAAGCAACTCTTGAAACTACCTCGAACAACAGTCACTGCATTCCATGAGTGCTACGGCAGTCCACTAAAGCCACCGACGGACGCAGTCTGGCGCATTGGAAACGTCCACTGGACTGGCGTACGTTTGGCCGACATTCTGGCCATCGCAAAGCCAAGCCCAGAAGCCCAATACGTGTGGTCCGAAGGCCTAGATCACGGAACGTTTGCCGGCGTGACAGCAGACCGGTACCAGAAAGATCTACCGATCAAGAAAGCTCTCGGGTCAGAAGTTCTTGTCGCGTTTGAAATGAATGGCCACCGACTTAGCAAAGAGAGGGGAGGGCCCGTTCGACTTGTCGTTCCCGGCTGGTTCGGAACAAACATGACCAAGTGGATATGCCGGTTGAGTCTACGGGACAAGAGAGCACCAGGGCCGTATACGACTGTGTTCTATAACGAGATTGATCCAACAGATCCTAGCGGGAGTAGGAAGAGGCCTGTCTGGAGTGTAGAGGTTAACTCAATCATCACTTCTGTAGCTCCAGACGCGGTTGTCTCTAGCTCTGAGGTGGTAATTGAAGGCTGGGCTTGGTGCCATGAACCCGTAGTGCGTGTTCTTGTCACTTCATCTCCGGAGAAGCAGTGGACGGATGCCGTGGTGAAGACAAGGGAGGGGTTCAGTTGGCAGAGGTGGAGAGCGGTGTTAACGTTGTCAAAAGGTGAAAATGTCATCATGGCAAGGGCAATTTCCGAGTCTGGCGCTGAGCAGCCGCTAAGTGGTCGAAGAAATCATGTGCATCGAGTTAGGATATGGGTCAAGCCGGAGACGGGCGTGGATTGATGTGGTGGATGCTCTGAGTACCTACCTATAAGAAGTCAAATGCAGGGAGCGAGGCGAAGACATGACCAAGTTGCAAAGGAGAAATTGTTAGAACAATTGTAAAAATGGTATTAATGCCAATCTAAGTCTTTCAAGCAAATGTAATTATATCATTGCAGCCTGCCATTCTCCATGCCCAAACGCCAAAGTAATAAATCCCAGATGAATGCAATCACCAGCCAAGAACATTAAAGAAGCTGGTTCGGGGATCAGGAACCTTTCCGTCAAAGGTCTTTGCCCTCACAGCCTCGCTCTCCTTTGTGTTGTACTGGCTAAACTGGCGATCAAAGGTGCGAGATTGTTTCTGGAGCTGAGAGCGGACGTAGCCTCCGACGATGGTGGCACTGCCGATGGTCAAGAGGACGGGGACGACCCTGGGAGTTTTTTGTTAGTGGGGGGTTTTTATGGGGGGTTTTGTTTGGTGCTTACTTGGGGGCTGCGGCGGCCTTGACGATGGGAAGCATTTTGATGGAAGGATGTGGGGTTTTTTGGAGGTGGTTGTAGTGGTTGTAAAAGTGGTGATTGAGGCTGCTGTTGTGTCTTTGTAGTGATTGGCAGTGATGCTTATTGTTGGTGGTGATGATTGTGTGTTGATGCTGATGATGAGAAGAATTTAGAGGACAATTGCCAAACGTTATATACAATTCTTTCGGCAGTCTCTTCACAACATTTGATGCTCAGCTGTCGATCGTCGTGTGGTGGTGATTCGAGATGTTGTTGGTGGTGTGATGGGTCCCTTCTAGACTGTCCCCCGGTCGGGCGCCCCCGGGCCATGCCATGCACCACGCGATCGGGTTCGGCCTGGATTGAGAAGGAGTGGGAATGGGAATGACTGAATTGGGTGTGCGGATTTCCCTATCGAGAATATGCTATTCCTTTTTTTATTTGATGGAATTCAGTACTTGATCCGTGGATGCGGTGGGTGGTTCACCAGTTCACTGCCTGGTCGGGAGAGGGTCTGGACACTGAGACTCCAGCGAAGCTCATCTTCAATAACCATGACATAATTACTGCGCTCATCGATTCAACCAGTGCAATGCTATCCTTTCATCTCATCAGCCATTCCTTATCATCTCTACGAATTTTTCCGACCATCCGTCCAGTTGATCTGGCATCGTCCATCTGGTCATCTCATCAGTCAGACCCTGACCTGAGGCGGAGCTCGCCAACGAAAATTTCCAGGTGCCGGAACCATCTGATGATCGGACGGCGACTGCCGAACCCGCCGATCCAATGGCACAGCCCATTTTGACAACCACCACTCCGTCTTGACGTTCGATGGTCGGTCAGATTGATGTCGGATATGGTCGAGATGACTCTTGATACGGTTTCGCATCATAGAATCGCGGTTTTAGAAAGGTTGTCAAATACATCACGATTATTGCTGCTTTCCGGATCTTTCCGTGATTGGTGAGAAGCGTCCATCCGGGGTCATGTCAGATGCGACAAGAAGTCTACCAGCACAACGGATCCCTCTCCAAGAGCCACATCTTTTCGATTTAATAGCGATATTAATCACGGAGCACGACGAAATTTGGGTTGAGGAAAAGTTAAGCCATAAACACTTCTCAAGAATTTGATGGCTGTTTCGCACTCAAACTGCAGACACCTAACCTATACTACCTAATTCAAGGACTTGTATGGCTGTATCTGAGAAAGTGTAGACCGTAAAGCGACTCACTTTGGAGCAATCAGAGTTGTAGAATTTACATCTTAACTTACAAGATATATATTACATAGTCTCTACAGCTGCCGATCAAATGCTCAACTTGTCAGCCTTGTACCCGTTCCCCATCCCATCTTCTGGCTGCCAAGAGCTGATACCCTGCCAAGCAATTAATTGCCGGTTCAACCGAAAACTTCAACTGATTTCTCCCCTAACGTCTCGTATATGCACTGCAATTATCAGTTTACCATATCCAAGTCTATGGTGAAGTCTAATTGCCTATGCTTGGCATATCCGCTCCGCCACAAACCACGCAGTCAGGTGACGTCACGCCCAGTCAAGTCGGTCAAGCAAAATATCAAAATATCCTCACATCACCTCATACACTCAGATTCTTCAACTTCAACAACTACAATAGTCACATTTTGGAAAAAATGCCTTGGAAAGATCATCTCAAGCGCTTGAAGAATGAATTTGAAAACCTGATAGCAGAGCCTCAGGCTCAGCAGCAGCCTCAACAACCACCGCCGCAGGCATATGCGCCACCGCCGCAGCAGCAACCGATGGGCGCGCAGCCGGGACAGGTCTATTGGCAGCCTCAGTTCCGGCCTGATAACCCTGTGAGCAATGACTGGGACGCAAAGATCGGTAACGCGGATGGCTGGGGGAATCAGGAGTTGGAGTATTATACTGCCGATCAGCAGAATGCCTTTTAGTGAGTGTGCTTTGCCGTGGGTTCTGAGACTGCCCAGCTAACCACGGTGGAATAGTACTCCGGATGGAAAGCTCGTACTTCGAGCCATAGCAAACAATGGGAACCCAAACCCAGAGCAGAAATACACCTCAGCTCGGTTGGTCAGCAGACAGACCCTGTCCCGAGACCAGGGAGTTCTCACTGCCGTCATCCTCTCACCTTGTGCCCAAGGCATCTGGCCCGCATTTTGGCTCCTCCCACAGGAACCATTCTCCTGGCCTGTAGATGGTGAAATCGACATTGCCGAGACCTGGAACGGAGACCTCGAAAACCATACATGTCTCCACTGGGGCCAGCATCACGAACCCGAGAAGCACCGAGTCTTGGGCACCAGAATCCCAGACATGCAGTATCGACCTGTCAAGTACGATTTTGCCTGGATCCAACCTGGCGGACAGGCAGGACAGGGTAGGATGATCTGGTACATTGACGGCAGACCTATCATGAAGGCTGAGATTCCTGCTGGTACGCGACCTTTGAGGGAGATGACTATTCTTCTCAACGTGGCTATGGGTGGAAATGTGTGTGGTGGAAAGGTTCCGGCTGATGGGTATTACGATATGGTCGTTCATACCCTGTTCTTGGGTAGTGAGCCAGAGTATGGTGGTTGGCATCGGTTTGACGCTGATTGGGGAAACCCTGCCACGCCTTTGGGAAATACATGTTGAGGGTTTGGATAACTTGGGTATTTCACAGGTATTGGGGCTGCGATGCTATCTATTCTTCTGATATTCACTAGATAGGTAGCGGGTATTAGCAAGCTTTTATGAAAAAGGAAAAAGAAAGAGTAAAAGAAAATTGATGAGCCGAAGAATACCGATGTCGCTTAGAGCGAGACGCAACATGTATTTCCATTTCGGAGTTTCGAGGGCTGTCGCCACCGAGGCCGGCGGCGCGACTCGTCGGCGTTCCCCACTTATTGAGCCGACGCCCGACGGCGACTCCAAGCCGGCAGCCGGCATCTTGAGCCCGCGCCAAAAGGTTGGGGAAATTAGGCTAATGAACGGGGGGAAGGATGCAGAGTAAGCCTGGGGTTTTCCTGGGGATGAGATGCTTGCGTATTCTGGAGTCAGCCTGGACAAAGATCTCGCTGTTGCTGATTTTTGCGACCAAGAAGCGAAGCTGGCAATGGGCGGGCATTCACACCATCACCGAGACATCACAGCCCCTGTTGTCGCTATCACATGAAATGGCCCAATCACAACCGTAGATAATATCTCCTCCAACTCTCGCCCCAAGCCTCCAACTTGGCAACGCAACCGAGGCAGCCCTCTTATCAGAACCAAGGCTCCCTGATCTGATGACACTGGGGAAATGTAACAATCTGACAATTCTGGAGCTGGATCGCGGAAAACCCCCCCGGCTTATGAGTAATGGAAATTACCCCGCACGGTATCAGCCCCAGGCTTGGCTTTTTGGGGTTGCGGTCGCCCGTCGGCGCGCGCGTTAATCTCACCTCTTCAAGATGGCTTCATGCCAGTTTGAAGGCGATGAGATGACGGTTGATGTATAATAGAAACCCGGGAATTTGGGATGGTCGGGTATGGTTGTTTTTAGTTGAGCTGAATGGTTGAACGCGCTTTTGAGACGCGTCTAGACTTGGCCTTGTGGATGATGATCTGCGCATCCTCCAATTGATGTTCTTCTGATGACTCTACAATACCTATTCATGTTGGTCTCGTCTAATATAGATACACACATAATTGACACAACAAGATGAGAGGGTACATAACAATTGAGTCTCGACTCTAGAGCTCACCGGGATGAACAGCTCCTCAAACTCCTTCCAAACCCAACAAAGCATCTCACTTATTATCACTCAAACATGGCCATTCTCACGAGTAATGAAATCCAAAACCCTTATCCGGACATGACACTGGTCAGATGAGCCCTTCCCCCGCGACAATCCCCAATTTTCGGAGGTTGTTTGGAGAATGAGTTCCCTCCATGCCTCTTTCGGAAGGAACATGCGACTCGAGCCGGGGCCTGGCTCGAACTAGGGGCGAGCGAGCGTCAAGGGGGTTGCGTCGACCATTTAGCCTTGATAGAGGGAAGTGATATCGACTTTAAAGAGTCCGGACCTCCCGTTCTTGGAATCTGTCATTCTTACTCTGCGAACTATCGTTATTGTGTTTTTGATAACCACCAAAACAATGGCTGAGAGTTTACCTCCCAAGAGGAACAGCACCTCCAAGAGAGACGATGACGTCCCCGTCGTCCTCAAATCAATCTCAAACCAACAAGCCCCCATCAACGCCTCAGGCCACGTCCAAGAACTCCAGCAAAACTTCAACCTCCTATCCCTAGCCGGCGTCGGCCTCGTCGTCGGAAACGTCTGGCCAGCCATCGGCGGCTCCATCCTCGTTGCCATCTTCAACGGCGGACCACCCGGCGTTCTCTACGAATTCATCGTCGTTTCCGTATTCTACTGGACTGTTGCCGCTAGTATTGCCGAGCTTGCTAGTGCTATTCCTTCTTCTGCTGGTGTTTATCACTGGGCTTCTGTTACTCCTGGTCCGAGATGGGGTAGGATGATTGGCTTCTTTGCTGGGTGGTGGAATTATCTTGCTTGGGTCCTCGGTTGCGCCAGCATGTCTTCGATTCTTTCCAATACTCTCGTCCAGATGTACGCCCTCAACCATGCCGATTTCGTCGCCGAGTCGTGGCACGTCTTTGTCACATATATCATCACCACTTGGATCGCCTGCGCTTGCGTCTGCTTGGCTAACAGTGCCATGCCCAACCTGAACAAGTTTGGAGTGTTTATCATCTTGGCTGGTTTCATCATCACCATCATTGTTGTTACGGTCATGCCTGGTCGAGGTGGACGACCTCCACATGCGTCTTCGGCGTTTGTGTGGAAAGATTGGGTTGCTGATATTGGATATCCTAATGGCTTCGTTTTTGTTGCTGGTATGCTCAACGGAGCATTCAGTGTTGGGCCTGTGGATGCGGTTACACATTTGGCCGAGGAAATTCCAGATCCCCAGCGAAACGTCCCTATCGCTCTTTTGCTTCAGGTGGCGACTGGTTTCGTTACTGGACTTTGCTATCTCATCGCCATCATGTACGCCATCAACGACTACGATGCCCTCTTTGAATCCGCCTACCCTATCGCCGAGATCTATCACCAAGCGACTGGTTCTGCTGCAGGCGCAACTGGCTTGTTGTCATTGGTCATGATCTGCATCTCCCTCACAGTTGTCGGACTGTACATTACCTGCGGTCGAACGCTTTGGGCTCTGGCTCGAGATGGAGCCACTCCGTTCCCTGGAGTTCTTGGTCATGTTCACGAGAGGCTCGATATGCCTCTTTGGTCGACTCTTGCTACAGGCGTCTTGGTAACGGTTCTGGGTGCTATTTACGTTGGAAGCACAACAGCTTTCAACGCCTTTGTCGGTAGCTTCATTCTCCTCTCCAGCAGTTCATTCTTGGCATGCATCCTACCAAATCTCTTGACTGGACGCAAAAACATCACATACGGACCATTCAAGATGCGCGGACCAGTTGGCTTTGTCATCAACAGCGTTGCATGCGCCTACATGATGATTTGGGGCGTCATCTACTGCTTCCCCTACGCGCTGCCCACAAGCGCACAGAGCATGAATTATACATGCGTGATCTGGGGTGGTCTGACGTTCCTCGTTGGTGTCTGGTGGTTTGGAAGCGCGCGCAAGGGATATCATGGACCTACGGCTACAGGAAGCGTGGTGCCTGGGATGACGATTGATTCAGCTTGATCTTTTTCTTTCTTTCTGCCGTCACTATCGTCTGACATGGGCTGTGGGGGTTACAGGAGTTAGTGATGCGGGGATTAGGGTATGAGGCTTGACATGGGATGTCGTGTGTGCATTGCATGGGCCTTGGTTCTGAGATTAGGATGGTACAACCCCTGTACAATAGCGAGAATGGTATTTCTTCTTGTTTACAATGTCTCTGTGTTCATGTCTCTGTATCTCTGATCGGAGTTCGGTTGTAACATCAACATCCGAGTCTGTGGAGAGCTTCACCGTCACCGCTTGGCACTCCACACTGCCAGGCTGTCAAAGGTAGGTTCAAGGGGCAGCGGCCCATTGTCGGTCTTAGTCATCCTCAGAAGGGACACGAGTGTCGACCACTGGGCCAGGCCAGGCCAGGCACTCAAGTGAAGGCCAGGGTCCAACCGATCTAGGGTTGCCCCGGGCGCCTGTAGGACGATGCAGATTTACCCTGCACCCTTTGAGAATCGTGCATCGACATGTTCCATACTTCTAGCCTCGAACCGATAAGATCGCCTAGTATTTGTTATGGGTGTGGGATTGCATCAGTCCGCGTGTCTCGCGTCTGAGTGGAACGAAGAGGAGAGTGAGAGCGGGGATGAAGGATTGACTTTGAGACGAATTGAAACGATAACACGTAAAATGGCTCATTAATTCACGTGGTGCAATATTGAGGATTAATGTGTTGTGTTGTTGCTGTGCCACTTGATGGCAAGGAATTGGGTGTTACTTGATCCTGGCCATGGTGTTGCGAGGCCTGAGCTCTGTAGCACGGATGGCATTTAGAGTGACGCCATCTTGCTGGAACAGACGAGAAACTACAAGAAGAAGAAACCCCAATTCCAAGTTTGTTGAGCCTCTGGAGTGCGTGTCAAGAAGGCACTGCAGTTGCATCTGCAATCCTCAGACACGCACGCTCACTCCCTTTACCCTGTAACATAATATCGTGGCTGCAGTCGACAAAATAAATATGCGAGCAGCTGGCGTTTACAGTAACGTACAGTACATAAAACATACCCTGTCTGTGGATTGGATGAGGAGCCGAGAGAAAAATGGAGAAAAAGGAAACAAAAGAAAAAGTCGAGGCGGAAAAAAAAATGACAGGAGAAAAACAATTGCGAAGCGGTGGCTACGTACATCGCCTGAGCTGACCTGCTTTGTGGCATGAGATGAGGCCCGTCAAGTTATTTTCGTTCAGCGCGTAATACAATTAAAAAGATGACTCAGTTCCGGGCGTAATTGAGGCCAGTATTGTCTTTAATTCTGGCCATCCTCTTGGAATAGAATGAATAGAGGCAACCAAGAAGCTTTAGTAGGCGCCTCCTTCAGAAATGTATGGAGGACGGCCTCCCTCGAAAACAGTCGGGCTGGGGACATCTTAAGCCTTGGTGCAACACGACGAGCGAATCGGAAATCCCCACATGACGTTGCAGCCCGACCCAGCCAAAAAAATGTCTTGTCTTGTCTTTTGCCCAAGAAAAGACCGGGCCTCAAAATATGATGGACCCCCCTGGTAGGAGTCTCTCACTGGATGCCTTGGTTTCAACGATTGGGCACAGAATCAAGTCAACTTGTACAGGTACACGTAATAGAGGCAGACACGGGCCCTTTCTGCAGGTGACAGGACAAGTTACGGCCTTGTTTTTTGGCTTGGAGACTTGACAGCAAAGACCAGGGATCCATCCTCTTGCAGGGTCCCCAGCCCACTACCCGTCTCTGCCGGGGGTCTTCTCAAGCAACCAGGCCTTTCCACATGGTCGTTGCCACCCGGGCCTCCATTCTAATTTCACATCTTTTCCCCGGGATGATTTTGATCATAACCAATGGGGATATTGCGGAATGTCGGCTTGAGGATCTTGCACAGGGTACTCTGGCTCGCCCTTCCCGCTCTCTCCTACTATGTACAAGCCCTGACGACATATCACACGGTTGGTTGGATTAGCTGTCACCGTGTCCTGGCGCCCAATGTGGTTGGGTTGTGGATCTCGAACCACCCCCTGGAGCCACAGACAGGGTTCCAACTCTTGAATTGGGCTCCTCGGGCTCTGTCCCGGACGCCTCCAAGGATCCCTGCCTATGTGCCGTGGGTGACGGGATGCATGGAGACTGTGGTGTACAGGACCTAAAGTCAATGTATGTATACCCGCAGCCATGGCCTGTCCGGTTGGGGGATTTCTACCAGACTTTTCCTCTTTCTAGACAGAAAACAGACAGCACACAATATGCAGCGAGACCATTTTGAACTTGAAGTACCCGTCGTTAATGTAGCAGAGGTCACCGCCTGCCGATCACCACAACCCACATCCATCCAAACCACCACCCCCGCCGCAACCCACGAGCACGCGAGATACAGATACTCAGCTCCAACATTTACACATTTTTGCAACAACACCTGAAAGAAACGCTTCACAAATTCTGAAGCATACAGAACAGAAACACACCAACCATGAAGAAGTCTACCAAGACGGCTCCTCAGAGGAGGCCCTTTGATCCTCTGTCCCAGTATGAGCAGCAGCGACAGCACGAGAGTACCATGGCCCTCACCATCCGTGGCTATCCCCCCAACAAGAACAGCAACAATTCCAAGTCCGACTCGTGGCACACGTCCGACGATAGCCAGAGGAACACGAACAACGGATCCTCCTATGCCCGGGCGAGATCACAATCACGACCTCCCACACGGCGGCCAGACGCCGACGGCCTCTCGACCGTGTCTGAGGTGACTTCAAGCGCTGCCTCAGACGTCTCGGACGACACTGCTTCCACTGTCAGCACCAGCACAACATCATCCACATCAACAATTAACCAAGGCCGACGGCAGGACGACTCACAGAGGCCTTTGCTGTTCCGCCCTCCTCAACTTCGCTTCCGATCTGGCGACACAGGCACAAGATCCCCCGAACCATCAACATCTAGACACCCTTACTTGTCGGACGACTATGATTCCGCATCTGAGCTGGGATGGGGCAGCTCATCAGAGGTTTCCACCACTACAAAGGCCACTACCGTCGTCGATGACTCTGATGACAGCTGCACCAAGACGCCTACCCGGGCGCGGTCCATGGCCCGTCGGCCGAGTGTGTCGACGTCGCAGCAGACGAGGACGACGGAGCGTCAGCTTGAGCGACGGAGTGAGCGACAAGTAGAGTTCCAGGAGACGGATCGTCAATTGGAGAGGCGATCTGAACGTCAGATGGAGCGAAAGCCTGAGCGTACCAAGGAACGCTCACGCAGTCGGGGACGCAGTGTACACATCCACATTGAGCAGCCGATTCAACAGCAACAACCTCAGCAGCAGACGCAGCAACAGCAGATGGTTCAGCAGCAGCCTCAGACTGTCCAGACGATCCAGCAGACGGTCCAGCAGCCGACCATGGTCCACTCAACCACCACTCAGCACCAGTCGGTCACTCAGCAGTCTACCATCACCCAGCAGCCCATGATCCATCAACCCACCATCCCTCAGCAGCCTATGATCTCCCACCAGCCTGTCGTGGCTCCTCAGCCGATGATTGCTCAACCGATGATGACTGCTCCGCCCATGATGGCCACTCAGCCGTTGTACGCTCCTCAACAGACAATGACACAGCAGCCCATGACCCAGACCATGACCACGACCACGGTGCATTCTTCATCACAGCAGCAACAGCAGCCGGTCGTCCAACAAACTGTGGTCCAACAACCCCAGCCTGTCTCTCAACAGCCACGGATCCCTGAGTCAAGACAGCTCCCTCAGCCTGAGCGTCCTCCTTCTCGAGCTCGTGCACAGTCTCGGGTCGATACCGAGAGGGCTATGGCTGCTGAGATTGAGAAGCTCAAGAACGAAGTCAAGAGCCTCAAGAGCAAGCAAAAAGAGACCATCAAGGATCTTGATGACGCTCGCTATAGGCTCAACTGCACGCAGAGCGACAGAGAGGAGCTTCGCGTGGAGAGAAACAGGGCTCAGTCCACCAGGGACAGACTCACTGTCGAGCTCGAGGAGCAGACACGTCTTCTTGAGAGGACGAGGACTCGACTCGATGAGCAGAGACGGACTCTGGAGAGATTTGAGAAGGACCGTGACACTTCTATTGAACAACTCAAGAGGGAGCGCGACAGCGCTATTGAAAAGTTCAAGAGGGAGCGTGACGTGTCTGTCAGAGAAGTTCTCAAGGACAGAGAGGTCTCTGTTGAGAAGATCAAGAAGGAGCGTGATGTTTCTGTTCAAAAGGCCCTCAAGGACCGAGATGTGTCTGTTGAGCAAGCCAAGAAGGAACGAGACGCTGCTCTTGAGAAGATCAGGAGAGAACGGGATGAGGCTATCGAGAGGTACAAGCGCGAGCGAGATATATCTGTCGACATGGCCAAGAGAGATCGAGATGTGTCCATCGAGGCTCTCAAGAAGGACCGTGATACCGTTCTCGACAGGTTCAAGCGTGAGCGTGATCAGGCCATTGAGGCCGTCGACATGTTCAAGAAGGAACGCGACCAAGCTGTCGAGCAAGCCAAGAAGGACGTCGACATTTCCTTCGCCAGGTCCCAGAAGGAGCGTGATCAAGCTCTTGAGCAGGCCAGGAAGGACTACGAGCTTTCCATCAAGCGTACCAAGAAGGAGCGCGATCTCGAGATGAACAAGCTCCGCAAGGAGAAGGACGAGATTATTCGAGATATCGAGGATGAGCGAGATGCCATCGTCGAGAAGCTCGAGAAGGAGCGTGATCGCGCTGCTGAGAAGCACAAGAAGGATCTCGACTTGGCTATCACCAGGGCTAAGAAGGAGCGTGATCTAGCCATCAGCAAGATCCAGAAGGAGCGCGACCAGACGGTTGATAGGCTCAAGAAGGAACGTGATCAGGCTATCGACAGACTCACCAAGGAGCGCGACATGACCGTTGCAGCCCTCACTACGGAACGTGACGAGCTCTTGATTATTGAGCGCAACTACAGCGACAAGGTCAAGGAGCTCGAGGACCACCTCTCCAAGCACCGCGAGCTGAAGGCTGCTCTCGAGAGGAACTATGAGGACCTCAAGAAGGAGAGCCAGCAGACCACCAAGACCAACAATCAGTTCGAGGCCAAGAGCATCAACCTCGAGAGAGAGCTGGAGGATGTCAGGATCATCCGAAAGTCTCAGGAGACGGCCTACCTCGCCAAAATTTCTGGCCTGGAGATTTCCAAGGAATCCATGCAGTTCCGCGTGGACGGCATGGAGAAGGATCTCCTGGAGAAGGCCAAGGAGCTGGGTGAGCTCACTGTTGAGAGAGACCGCTACAAGACGGAGAGCGAGAACAACAAGAACCAGGTCGAGTCTCTCAGCAAGGACAAGGTGAACCTCGAGGAGGACAAGAAGAACCTCAACAAGCGTATCGACGAGTTGTCGAGCGACAAGTCCAAGTTGGAGGAGTTGCTTGGTGGTCTCGAGGGCGACAAGAAGAAGCTTGAGGAGCAGCTCACTGGACTCGAGGGTGACAAGAAGAAGCTGGAAGAAGAAGTCACCGTGCTCAACACGACCATCGAGGAACTCAAGACTGACAAGGACGCCATCAAGGCCGAGTGGACCAAGGACGTCGAGAGCAAGGAGGCTCGCATCGCAGGACTCGACACGGAGAACAACCAACTCAAGAACCAGCTCGATTCGCTCACCAAGGACAAGGACGCCATCAGTAAGCAGGTCGACGAGATCGAGACAAAGAGGAAGAAACTCCGGAAGCGCTACGAACAACTCACCGGCCAGAACAAGGAGCTTCGCGGCCAGGTCCGAGGTCTCCTTAGCGAGCAGGACGATCACAGCTCGCAAGTCCTGCGGCTCTCTGTCGAGTGTAAGAGCCTCCGCAAGGAAAACACGACCCTCCGGAGCCTGTCTGAAGTCGGAAGCGTCGTTTCTAGCTCCCTATCTAGCCTTTCATCCTCCGCGAGCACCGTCACCGACGACGAGGACGCCACGAGCGTCACCTCGGATGCAACAGAAAAGCCAGATCCAGCGTCGGTACCCCAACCCGCCTCGGCCGAGGACATCGTCGAAGAAGAACAACCTGCTGATGCCGAGCCAGCTGAGGCTGAGCCAGAGGCAAAAGCCGAGACTGAAGCCCCAGCGGAAGAAGAAGAAGCAGCAGTAGTAGTAGAGCCAGAACCAGAACCCGTCGTCACCCCCGAGGTTGAGCAACTCCGCGGAGAAAACACCGAACTGAAAGAAAAAGCCGACGCCGTCACAGCGGAGAGAGACGAACTCACGACCAAACTCGAAGCCAGCACCGAAAACGCCGGAAAGTTGCAACTAAACGTCGATACCGTCACCGGAGAGCGAGACACCGTCACCGCCGAACGAGATGAGCTCACCATCAAGCTCAACGCCGCCAACGAGAACGGAGGAAAGCTGCAACTCACCGTCGATACCGTGACCGCCGAACGAGACGAGCTCACGACGAAGCTGGCCGCCACCGAGGAGAACGTCAACGCCGTTACCGCCGAGAAGGATGAGATTTCCAAGAAGCTAGCCACTGTTGAAGAGGAGGCTGCTAAGCTTCAGGAAAAGGCCGCGAGCGTAGACACAATCACTGCTGAGAAGGATGAGCTACAGGGAAAGCTCACTGCTTCTGAGGCTACAGTTACCGAGCTGAAGGAAAAGCTCGCCAGCGTCGACGCTTTGACAGCTGAACGTGACGAACTCGCCAAAAAGCTTGAAACGGCAGAGCGAGAGGCTGTCATTCTCAACCACCTACGCACCGAGAACAAGGACCTCATGGCTCAGCTCGCCGAAGCCAAGAAGGCTCAGGCAGCTGCTAGCGCCAATGTCACCAAGTTGCAGACTCAAGTCGGTGCTCTGGTGGCTCAGCTCGGAACAGATGGTGTTACTCGAACCAAGAGCGGACGCAAGCCTATCAAGGATCCCAAGCGTAGGGAGGAGATGGTTATTGTCCGTGATCCTCGTGACCGCGGAGGTGGCATGTAAGTTTTACCCCCTTTTTTCACTCTTAACAAGTTGAATACTGACGAGTTGATAGTCATATTGTTCGACGACGGAACCTCAACTCTTCTACTACGAGGTCTTCTTCTCAGTCTGAGGGCTCAGTCGACGCGTAAAGCCCCTGTACAACTTACCAACCAACCAACCAACCATTACCCTTCACAAACATGTGAAGAACCTACCATTTAACCTTCACAACATGGTGAAGACTACTGTATGACTAACTATATTCTATCTTTTGTAAACACATTTTCCTTTGTTAGTGTATTTTCAAGCAAGCGATGGGTTTCTTGTATGTATCTATGTAGATGGGCATTAAACCAAGAGATGAGCGATGCAATATCTTTGTATGAGGGGTATGAGGGATACATTTAACGGAAACTGGATGAAGCGTGAATTTCTTTTGTATTGGATTGGATTGTATGGGATGGGTATTAGCATTGACATGGCGTATACATAAATACACAAATTGGAAGGGCTCTATGATCTCGGTGATGTTTTTGTTATGTAGACTTAAGTTGGCGATGCCATTTCACTACTGGTCTTCGTTATCTTCGCTTTAGGCTTGATCGTCTTCTTCCTGATCAGATCCCTCTCTTGGGTCCTCAACCCCCCACGCGTCCTCTCACAAGTACCACACACCGTCGAACCGTGGCTTGTCCCACATCACGAAGCCCCATTTCGCATGCCTATGTGGCATATATGCACCAAAAAAGTTGTTGTGTATTTCGATCCATATCAGGCTCCACCCCATTGGCGGTAGAGTTAGGTCGTCGCCCTTGAAAGGTAGTGGTCCTTGGTGCCGTTCCCTTTGGTCCCGAACTGATGGATGCTGCATTCTCCAAAGAAGTTGTCTGCCCTCCCCTAAAGCCATAAGCAGAGGGTCGGATCCACCCCAGGTTTCTTTCAAGGTATTGAAGAGGTTGGTATAGAGGGCATTTATCTGGGTAGACGTCGAGGGCAGTATGTTAACTCCATGGACTATAGTCAGAGGTGTTAACTGGGGACGTATATCGTGAAAAGGTGGTGTAAGTGCAGGGAAGAAAACTTACTCATGCATTTCACTTTCAGGCACCTTTCTGCATCCGATGCCCCTAGGTGGTTGGATTCGGCATAGAACCCGTCCACCGCAAAGAAACGGGCTCTTGCGATATCTAAAATATTATATGGCAAGTCGGACCGAAACCCACTCGTGGCAAAAAGATAAACACTACTGATCTCCTCCACCTCCCAGAGCTCATACAGATAGAAGAACGTGTCGGGTAGGTCGACGCTGATGTGGCTTCGACTGCCGAGTAGGTTGCACCAGAGCTGGAAGCGATACAAGGCTCGCATTATCCTGGATTTCTCAGTGGAACTTACAGGGGCAGTGTGGTCTGCTCTCTTCTTTCGCTTTTTAAAAACGTTTGCCATGTTGGTCATCGCCCAGTCTTTGTATTTTTCGGTGAATGGCTGGATGAAGGAGAGGTAAAACATGGCTAGCTCGCTCATTTCACTTTCAGTCAAGTTCTTTTCCCATGATGAAGAATCCGGCGAGGAGCGAAGACGCTCGTAGTCTTTGAGAAACTTGGGAACTGTAACTTTAGGATGGTTGAAGTCGAACTTGGTCGTACTGGTTAGGTAGACTGCGTAGGCATCAACGGCGACTGGCCCTAGCGTTGTGTGCAAGGCGCTGCCAAGGACGCACTTGCGATCGTACCGATATTGCTGGTGAAACGTTGGGCTAGACTTGATCAGGTTCTTCAACTGGTTCAGATCCAATGTGGTTAGGATAGAGCGGCGGAGTTCTGGGGGGAGTTGTTCCAGCCTAGATAACTCTGAAGCCTCTGCAAGCATCGATGGCGGGTTTTTGGGGGACGATGTAGGCTCTGTTGTCGTAGAAGTTTGATCCTCGTGGGGTTTGATGTACATTGATGACGATTCGGATGAGGGTTGAGAGTGCGTGGCCTCGAACGAGCAGGTACTGGTGCCCTCCATGTTGACAAAGACAATGAGAAGAAGGAAGGTTGCTATCGATGGTAGGAATCAGACGAGGATGAGAGGGAATTTATGGGAATCGAGCAGAATCTTAAACGCAAGGTTTAACTGCGATAGCCTTCCCTGCCTGGAGTTGCAAAAGGCTAATAAAGGTGACGGTATTTTCCAAGAAGAACATCGTCACGGTACATCGGTGCTTTTGCAGAGGATAGTTTATGCTTGCTTGGGCTTAAAGTTCTGTTGATGAATTTCTTGACACTGCGAGGTTTGTTTCGAGTCAATTGCAACCACCGGGGCCAATATCGATTTCATATAGTGATTATCGCTCTTCTTAACCTTCTGCTGAAAGTTCATTTCGGTTGCGGCGTTTTGCAAGAATAGGTTTAGATGTTGTCATGTGTCAACCGTTGTATTCTTTGACATTGTGCCCGATGACTCCTCGCCTTGGCGACCTCACTGACAACGGCGTGATCAGGGCGACTCATTTCTAAACGACGTTTCGGGCACTTTCACGGACAAATTCCCCATATTACTCTTGTTTCACCTTTAAGCAGTTGCTACATGGCGCTAACAGCCATACCAAGACGTATCCCGCCTCTGGCAATTTAGGCGCCCGCGGGGGCCGAAGTTGGGATGGACCGTCCACGGCATCTCTGCCGAACTCAAAGTTGAAGTACCTTGGCATTTGTAGCAAGGAGTGGAGAATGCCGTTATCTAGCACGCTTATCGAGACTTGCTCGTTGACTCAATGGTCTTGTGGTCAAGTCTGCGTGTACTTGGCATAGGCACTTTTCCTTTGATATAACCCCCTTTCTGAACCCTCCTGTTACTGTCCTTGTTATTCTTGCTCCAGCCCCTTTCATTCATTCATTCATTCATTCATCCATTTTGATACGTTTGTTATACTTTTCACTCCTTTCGTTCCGACATGAAGCCAGACGGCTTGTTTAGAGCCTTCTTCGGCGCTGCCCTCATTACAGAAACAGTGGCCTTTTCCGTGTTACCTGTGCACCATGGAAGCGAGAACGAATCGATTCCCTCATTAGCCCGGGGACTCAGAGTTCCCATATGCATACATTCTGGGGATCCCGCGAGATCTCTGCAGACACAGTCACCGGAGCCGAATTCCAGAAAGGATGCACTTCGTGTAATAATCAGCTTGACAAGGTTGCCTATTGGGTGTCTACTTTGTATTATGGTAAGTAGTCATAAATATTAATGGCAAGTGAGAAAGGTTGTAGGGCTAATATCTGCCTAGTCCAGAAAAATGTTACTGTCCCCGTCAAGGTTGGCATTTTCCACGTGTATTATCAAGGGTAGGAGAACAACCCAGGTCTATACCCCGAAGACTTTGCCCTCATCGGCGGCAACCCCAAGATTACCGAAGACGAAATACGAGCGCAGAGTGGCAATGGTATTCACTGGGTGAGTGTTCAGACCTTTGTACGAGACATACGTTCACGGATGTAGCATTTCGAAGAGAGCGACGAAGTCAAAGAGAAGTGGCAGTTATGTCGACGACGGGGAGAAAGCACTTGACGAAGCATCCTCTGTGTCTGTTCTGTCCCCCTCAACACAAGCGAGTGCTGCATCTACCGTGACATGGTCTAGTGGAACAGCAGATCTCTCCCAGACGACGCTGTCTACGGCCACCGTATCTGGAAAGGTAGACTACTACTGAGCTGTAAAGCCACCGTCCACCGGAAGACAAACGCCTGTGATCCATCTAGCCTCCTGGCTTGCAAGAAAGATGGCTGCGCCGACTAAATCCTCTGGGACACCTGTTCCGTGAAGTGGATGAAGAGATCGAATAGACTCCATGTCGTTGTGCTTGATGGTATCCGCAAAGATGGCAGTCTCAGTGTCTGTACTGTGTTAGATGACTTGATGAGATCTCGGATGGGTACTCACATCCTGGGCAAATCGCATTGCAGTGAATACCGTCTTTTGCATAGTCTAATGCCACTTGTCTAGTCAAGTTGGACACAGCACCCTTGGAAGCACAGTATGACGCTGCATAGTTAGTATTTCTGTCTCTTCTCCTGGACCAGGAATCTTACAGATATTTCGACCCGCAACAATGCCGTATATCGAAGATATGTTGATGATCCAGCCCCTGTCACCTGTCTCGGGCTTTTCCTGCTTCAGCATCTGAGTAATGGCGTACTTGCTCGTCAGGAAAATGGACTTGACGTTGACATTCATAGTCTTGTCCCACCACTCTTCTGGTGTCTCGTGGATCTTGAGTGGTTTGTTCCCGGCTTCAACGGATATGCCTGCATTGTTGACCAGGCTGGGGCAAGTCAGTCCTTAGAATCATCACCACCGCCAGGATGTCCACTCACACATCGATGCGTCCAAACTCGGCCACTGTTTTCGTCACCAAGGCTTCAACAGCTGTAGCCTTGCCCACATCTGTCTGAACAAATATCGCCTTTCCTCCTTTCGACCGGATGAGCTCATCAGTGCTGATTGCTTCTTCTCCGTTTACGTCAGCGCGTGCCTTGGGTTGAAGATCTGCGCAGACGATGGAAGCTCCCTCGCGAGAGTAGCCGAGAGCAATAGCACGACCAAGACCAGAGGAGGCGCCTGTGACGATGCAAACCTTGCCTGATAATCTGTGAACAGATGTCGGAGCCGTCATTTTAGCTGCTTAGGTACGGCCTTGTTGAAAAAGAGATTTCGTTCGGTTGATGAAGAGTCTTTTGAGTAAGACTGAGCTCAAGTCTCAACGTCACCAAAGGGTAGTATCTGACCACCCCATTAGCCACGGCATGTCTATTTAACATGCTCACTTGCCTACTAACTAACAAGGTTTCCGGCGTTCCGAGATGGGCAGGCCAGCCGATCTACCGAAGTTATGCACTCAAACAAGGAATCAAGCCGAGAACGCGGGGTCGTCGGGTGAGTTGTCAATATCTCAGAGCTCGGCATATGGCTTTTCGGTCTCTTGAGGGGTTGTGCAGAATGCTGCATGCAAGGTGCATGGTGGTTATGCCGAGGTCGACACGGGATGGTGTCCGGAAAGGATCTCAGAGTGTTGGTAATATTACGATAAGATGGAATTAATGGATATTCGTATTGTCACCCCTTTGGCCATTCATCAACAAGTTTGGCCGTGTGAAAACTAGTAGTCCACCCAAGATCCCTCTGTATCCCCTCGAGTAGCTTCAAAACAGCCTCCTGCTCACACCTCTCAAAAAACACCTGTCCCGCGACAAAAAGCGCCTGCACCGAATTGATCCTCATGGGATCTGTTGGATTCGCCAAGCTGATGCCACATATCTCTCTTGCGTGATCGTGCACTTTGGCCTGTATTTGCCTGTACGAGTTGAGACGGGCAGAGACTGTAGAGCGGATGGCTGTTGACTCTTGGGGTCTGTTGACGAGGAGGAGGATCATGGCCATGTGGTAGTTTTGCATTGTTGCCGCGCAGATTGGTAGTTCGTACCATATTTGTTCAAAGTTTGTGAAGCATGTCTCTTCGTTTCCTGAGTATGGTGTCCTGGCGCTTGGTTGAAATGTTGAAGGGAGACTATGGTACCACTTCTGCAATTCAGCCATCAACAGTTTCCAGCGTTCTAGAAGTCTTTCCTGGGTGACTCCGACCAGAGGACGCTGTCCGTGAGGTAGAGCATAATCCGTAGGATTGATGGCATCACCAGACGTGAGATAGTTGGAGATCTTGCCCAGAAGCCAGGTTAATTCATTGCTTTTTGTATCTTCCTCGATATCAGCCGAGGTGCGAACATCTGCTGATCCAGGGGGGCTGAATGGCATCAAAGAGCCATTTTCATTAGTAGCGAGACCGGCGTTCTGCCATAGGCGCATGTCTTTCAAGTCGAGGCGAGTCTGTGTTTCGCTAATAACTGTACGTGGTCAGAATCCAACTCGACGTTTGAAACAGGGAACAACTTACAGGCGCACAGCAAGTCCTGCCTCGCAAGACTCCAGAAGATGGGTCCTTGGATTGCCGTCCGAGGGATCACTACTGGCGATGACGGAGCAGCAAAAGGATCCGACTTGGGATCAAACAGCGGTAATGCCTTGAGATGTGCTCGCCAAGCCGTATCGGGAGCATCCATAAGTTCATAAATGCAAAGAATCGCCACAGCAGCGAGCATATCCTCCCTATCACTCAAGTCATTCTCATATGCTCTCAAGTCGACCGCCTTTTTAAGATGATTGATGGCTTCACCGTAGTGCTTTGCAGATTGATAGTGCCAGTCTGCAGTATGATGAGGTGCATCTCTCTGAGAGCTGACGGCTGCTCGAGATAAACGATCTAGGTGTTTGGCGGAAACTGCACAGACTGCTGATTTTAGAAGTGGTTTTGTTGCTGCTATGACGGGGACTTTGCAGGAGAAGTAGGATCCTGTGTCGAATATGTCCATCCTGATCCTGTTAGAAGAGTAGAAGGTTCTATGGGTATGGGAAGACTGACCATTGACCGGGACCCTGCTTGAAATGTCGAAGTAAATGTAACGCCGTCAAGTTTGATGTTGATGTCGACTCATCGATATCTGGTGTTTGTGGATGCTCGGTATAATCCTGAGGGTCATCCGTCGGGGTCAAGACACCTTCTTCTACAGGTGAGTCGGGAAAGTCAAGAATCGGGACTGATTCCTGTTCTGCTTCCACATCCCCAAGCTGCCGGGTTGACTCTTCTTGTTGTGCATAAGGGTCTTTGACATGTATAAACCGGACTGAAATGTGTCAACTAGGTATGTAAAATTTACAAGATTCACAAGAATGAACTCACGCTCTGCTGGCACATGAAGCCACACATGGTCATCCTGGAAGACGTGTTGCTGGGAGAAGCTTCTTTCCCTTGGCGACGTCTCAAAGTGCCGAAATATCGACCTCTGAGAGTAGCAACATTCCCGAGAACCCCTGCGACAGGGCCCGCAGATGGGCTTGATCTCGTCACACTTCAGCTTCCTGCGCCTGCATGTCTGGCTGTCCAGGGTCAGTTTTGTTCAGCAATTGACTGCTCGGGGTGAAAACAGCACTTACCAGCCAGAAAAGGAACGCATCCTACGTCTCAAAGATAGAGCATCAATGTCTAGAATCTGGAAATAAAGAGTTTTCACGATTGAAGATCTGAATTCGATATGTAAAGATGAGGTAATGAAGCCGAGTGATGGCGTCTACGAAGGGTTATCAAGCCGAGGACCGACCCAACATCGGGAGAAATCAAGGCGAGTGCGGGGTCAATAACTCGGCGGCGATAAGCGAGACCGGCCGGAAGTACAGAGTGAGTTTATTCTCCAGTTTCGTCAACGATTATAAGAGCTCAATACTTTTTTTTTATTCTTGTATGTACCTGGTAGTTGAATCTGCAAGTTTACTATTTCGATATTGATATTGCCACTATTAACCATGTCGACGCCATTTTCCGTCTCTGGCAAGACTGCCATCATCACAGGTGCCGGCTCAGGTACGTTCAACCAAGTACCTACCTACCTTAGTCCTCCATCACTGACACTCTCAGGTATCAACCTTGCCTTTGCTGAGATACTTCTCTCTCGAAACTGCAACGTCGTCTTGGCAGACCTCTCCTTGAGACCTGAAGCCAAGGCTCTGCTGGCCAAGTATGAAAGCAAGACTTTGTCTCCGAGGGCTGTTTTTGTGGAAACAGATGTAACTTCTTGGCCGGCTTTGACGCGAATGTTTGAAGTTGCTCTACGTGAGTTTGGAGACTTTGACATTGTTTGTCCTGGGGCTGGTGTCTACGAACCGAACTGGTCCAACTTTTGGCATCCTCCAGGATCACCTGAAAGCAAAGACGGCATTGACAGCGGTCACTATGCTCTTCTGGATATTAACCTTACACACCCTATTCGAGCCACGCAGCTGGCCATCTCTCACTGGCTACACCCTCGCACTCCCTCCAACTCCAGATTCCCTACCCCTGCAACAGCCTCAACCGGAAACCCAAAGCGGGTAATTCACATCTCCTCGATAGCAGGTCAAATCCCCGTCTTCCGAGCCCCCATCTACGGCGTCTCCAAGTTTGGAATCACCGGCCTCGTGCGATGCCTTGCAAATCTTGAAACGACCGGAATCCGCGTCACAGCCGTCGCACCTGGTGTCGTCCGCACACCTCTCTGGACAGAGCACCCCGAGAAGCTCGAGTTTGTGGATGAGACGCGAGATGGATGGGTTACTCCTCAGGAAGTGGCCGAAGCCATGTTTAGCTGCGTTGAAAGTCCTGAGCACGTTGGAGGGACGATCTTAGAGGTTGGAAAGGATAACACGCGACAGGTGGGAGTTTACAATGATCCTGGTCCGGATTTGAAGGATCCGAGCAAGGGATTCACTACGAGTAATGCCGAGCAGGGGGATGCAAGTGTTTGGGGTTGGCTTGGGAACGAGGCGATTTGGGGTTCTAAGCTGTAGCTGTAGGCTAGAAATGGACTACCGAGATCTTGATCGGATGTATCATACATTCATTCCTGCCGGTGAACGCATTTAGAAACCCGCATCTTTGGCTGTAAAGCAAGACTCTCATTTGTTGTAGATATTGTGATATCTATCACAAGCCAGCCATGTTACAGTATCAACTGCATCTGCATACCCGGATTACCGACATAGGCAACCCCAAAGAGTCAAATGACCTCGTTTCCCCTCTTGCAAAAGTGGACGGACGCCACCTGAACATCATTACACCGAGTGAGTGCCCCACGCGCTATGGGGGGCCTCAACCGCGCCAATTAGTCGTTGGTTTACGCAATTGGTTTCGTGGTACATTGTACCGAGTCCTCGCTTCGGCTTGTTGGCCTGAGTCTACGGTGGCGTTGAGATCTTGACCTCGGCTTGATTGCCTTTTTTGGTGGTGGACAAAGTCGACGACGCAAGATGGTTGAATATGATTTTCGGTGAGGATGGACATCAAACTAGATTAAAGAGAAGAAAGAGGCTTGTAATAGTATAAAGAATGAATAGTCGCGCATTGCTCTCAGACGATCAATCCATAATCCAAGTGAGATTGCATTCCGACTCTGTCTTCCACCATCAACGCCATGGAACAACCTGACGTTCTCATCATTGGCGCTGGCATGTCCGGTATTGGACTCGCTGTCCAGCTAATCCGCCAATATGGAACTCGAAATTTTGAAATCATTGAAAAAGATGCCGAGATTGGTGGCACTTGGCGAGTGAATTCCTACCCAGGCTGCGGCTGTGATGTGAGTACAACAATACAACGAGACATCAAGCGTGCTAATGGTCGAGAACAAGGTGCCCTCTCACTTCTTCTCATACTCTTTCGCCCTTAACCCAGACTGGTCTCAAGCCTATGCGATGCAGCCCGAGATTCACTCCTACTTTAAGGATGTCGCCGCCAAGTATGACATTGGGAAGCATGTTCGATTCAACTCGACAGTCCAGTCTGCTCACTGGAATGAAAAGTCTGGAACATGGGATGTGATATGTCTAGATGCAAAGACCGGTGAACTCACCACCCGAAGCTCCAAAGTCCTCGTCTCGGCAGTGGGAGCTCTCTCTACCCCCAAACCATGCAACATTCCCGGTGCATCAGACTTTACCGGTCGCATCTTTCATACTGCTCAATGGGATCACTCGTTTGATTGGAAAGGAAAGGAGATAGTTATGATCGGTAAGCTAACCCATCTCCCTTGAAGTAACTTGGTAACTGATAATGTGCTAGGAAACGGCTGCAGTGCGACCCAGGCCCTCCCAGTCATGACAGCTGGAGATGGAGCCGTCAAAAAGGCGACTCAGTTTGCTAGACAGGCACACTGGGTGGCAGAACGACCAAACCCGAAACATTCAGACTTTTTCAAAGCCGTAATGAGATGGGTTCCCTTTGCAATGCGCATCCATCGCGCAAGGCTTTACTGGCAGAACGAACGAAACTTTCACGGCTTCAAAGTCGTCGAGGGGATTGGTATGAGAAGTCAGTGGGAGAAGGAGACTACTGACTACATACGAAGGACAGCGCCGGCCAAGTACCACGAGTTTCTAGTTCCCAAGACTGAGGTTGGATGTAAGAGAAGGGTAAACGACACAGACTACCTCGTCTGCTTACATCGCGACAATGTCGACCTGGTTTATGATGACCCGATAGACGCAATCGAAACAGCAGGAGTGCGCACAAAGTCAGGACGACTGGTCAACGCTGATGCCATTATCCTCGCCCATGGATTCGAAACCCAAACACCCTTGTTCCCTATGAAGATATTTGGAAAGGACGGTTTGACTATCAATGAGCACGTAAGTACTTTCAACAAACAGCAATGGGATCAGTGTTAAAACATTGATAGTGGGATCAAGTCAGCGAGGGTGCAGCCTCATCCTACTTTGGAACCTGCTTATCCAACTTTCCCAACTTTTTCATCATGATGGGTCCCAACACTTTAAGCGGGCATCTATCAGTCATCTACACATCCGAGTGTCAGATCAACTTTACTCTAAGAGCAATTCGACCCATCCTAAAGAAACAAGCCGACATTGTCCAAGTCACAGCAGACGCCGAGAAGAGAGACATCGACCAAGTCCAAGAGAAGGCAAAGAAGTTGGTTTGGGCCACTGGATGCACATCTTGGTTCATCGAGACAAAGTCGAATAGGAACACCATCATGTTTCCAGACTGGCAGTTCAAGTTTTGGTGGAGGAGCCTCTTTGTGCCATCAGGCGACTTTGAATACCGCCAGCTCGTCCAAAGTCCTCGTGAGGTGGAAAAGGTGACTTCAGGACGTGGGTTGTTGGTGATTGCTGCCGCTACTCTTGCTGTTGGTGCTGGTTCTATTTATCTCCAGGTTCTCAAGTGGTGTAGCTAGCTATGTTTGCTACCTATTGAGACATCTGTAGATCTAGTTGATTTCTGATTCTGATACTCCGTAGATCTTGGTTAACTGAAATGAATCTGGCTCGGGTCGTGATAATGGCTGATGAGTCACAAGGCTTTGAACATGCTTTCCGATGGAGATTTAGCGAAATAGATCCTTTCAAGCCTTCAATGAATTATTTAAATTAAAAGCAAAGAGCTGCCCATAATCACCAATGAAGTGTACAGTAGAGCCCACGTTTCACAAGACGCCGGTCTGCCAAGAATGCTGGGGGCCTGTCATGGTAGCGTCTTGATTGGTCCATCACCTCTCGGGCAAGCCTCAACCACCTGAAGCTGAACCTCCAGTTTGTGCCTCCCTCGGTGTGACTCTACACCTTCAATAGCACTAAAGGGGCTTTTGTTTTAAAAGAAGCGGCACTACTCTCTACTGAGATCTTCTGCCCAACTGCGAAGCACCAGGGCCACCGCGGCTTCGATCTTCTAGTCATCGCCGTCGACTTTCAGTTACTGGCAACGGGAAAAATGGCGATCAGGTCGGCGCGGCTGAACACCTCTAACCTCGGGGGACGGTTCTGGAATACCATCCGCGAGAATTGGTATCTCGGCTTCACTTCTTTTGGAGGACCTCCTGTTCACTTCAAGATTGTGAGTAATCGATCACTCCCTTACGAAGCTAGACACGACTAGCGAAAGGAAGGTACTGGAATATGCTATTAACAGTTGTCGGTGATAGTTCAACGATAAATTCGTCACCAAGTTGTTATGGATCGATCAGCAGATGGTAAGAATCAGATATATGCACATGAGGGCCATGTACTAACCATTTCAGTACCAAGAGCTCTTCAGCGTCTGTCAAGCTTTTTCAGGACCTGGGAGCACCAAGATGCACTATTGCATCAATCTTATCCATGACGGCTTTCTCCCAGCACTCCTGGGTTTTCTAATTTGGAGGTACGTCCTGCTCAGTTCACTACCCATCCCACGAAACTGACAAAGCAGTCTTCCCGGTGCCCTTGGAATGTACGGACTTTCCATCGGAGTTTCTAATATCGGTGACTCTCTCCCGCGAGCAGTCTACGCTCTTCTTTCTGGTCTCAACGCTGCTACTGTCGGCATTATCGTTCTCGCAGCCGTTCAACTCTCCGAGAAAGCCGCCACCGATACCATGACGCGGATCCTGGTTTTTCTAGGTGCTGCAGCCGGACTGATGTATAATGCACTCTGGTACTTCCCCTTGTTGATGTTTCTGGCGGGTTTGGCGACGGTTGCGCACGACTTTCGCTGGTTCCACCGACCCGTTAAAGCCATCGTCGCAACATTCAAGAGGGAGGCCAGACACACGTCAGAGGACGCTGTTGAGATGCAGATTCAGCAAGAGGCCGCTGCAAGAAGCGGGGATCAAGATTCTGCCTCTGCACGGGAAAGCACTCGGCCAAGCCATGAGCGTGAAACTCTCCCAGTTACCGCGCAAGAGGCCTCGACAGCTGAAGAGGAACCTAGAGTGGTACCTCAAGAGAGACGTCTCAACATTAGCTGGAAGTTTGGATTATTTCTCATCGTTGCCTTCCTCATCTCTTTCGTCGTGGTCATGGTCCTCCGTGGAACATTGCCAAACAAACCACTCTTGTACAGCCTCTTCGCCAACATGTACCTTGCAGGCACTATCATTTTCGGAGGAGGGCCAGTGGTTATTCCCCTCCTCCGAGAATACATCGTCGCTGAGAACTGGGTCAGCCCTCGAGACTTTCTTATCGGCCTCGCCCTCATCCAAGCATTTCCAGGACCTAATTTCAACTTTGCGGTATATCTCGGGAGTCTCACTGCTATCAACGGAGGATTCAACTCTGCCGCCGGTGCCATCCTAGGGTTTCTGGGGATGTTCGCCCCTGGGTTGATTACGGTTCACGGAACGATGGGTGTTTGGGGTGCGATACGCGGATGGAGATGGGTCAAGTCGTCGCTGCGAGGAGTCAACGCCGCTGCAGTTGGCCTCATCTACACTGCGGTATATCGTCTTTGGCAGATTGGTTATATTGACCAAGGATTTCAACAGGGAACCAGTCTGGCTGTGGAGCCTTGGTGGGTTGTTGTCACGGCTACGAGTTATGTGGGTGGCTATTGGTTTCGAGTCAGTCCGCCTGTTGCCATTGTAACGGGAGCTATCATGGGTCTCATTTGGTATGGTGTTGTATCTGGCTGACATCTTCTTGCCGATATGCTCTGAAGAAATGCTTAGTCACCGTTTTCAGCAGCTTGTTAATTTGCCACTTTGCCTTTCATAGTCACAGAACAAAGTGGTCTTTCATGTAAAGCAGAATGACTGAGTGTTGTAGCATGTCGTCATATCTGTATGTTTTGAGACATGATAACTACCTAGTCAGCCAGCCAACAAAACAAAACAGACTTGCAGGGGCTTGAATCCTGCTTGGCGAGATGCACGTGAGTTGCGGGGTGAGATGCTACTCAGATCCCACTTGAGCTGATGTCGTTGTCACCTTTCACCAACACCAAACAAAACCATCATGATCCTCGACGACCTCGCTCCGGAGCTGCTACTGCTCATACTATGTCAAATCGATACTCCGAAAGATCTACACTCATTTATATCCGCTTCTCCTCATTGTTACCGTCTCTTTGAGGGCTCCCAGGAGCACGTCATATCATGCGTCTTAAGAAACGCCTTTAGGATTGAAAACATTCACCATGCTGTCGGTGCGCTATCGCTGCCTGCTGCTCATAAAAGGATACGCCCGAGCAAAGCAGAGATCACTTCTGCATTGGATCGATACTTTGATGGCGACACTTTGGACCTTCCCGAGGACAAGGCATCTTTGGTCTCTCTCTGCCGTCTATATCATCGCGTCGATCAATACACATCCGATTACTTTCAACATTCTCTATACATCCTAGGATATGTTCCAAACTGCGCCGCCGACTTCTATCCATCTATTAGAGAACGGACCAGGTTCTATCGTGCGTTCCTACGGCTCGAGCTGTTCTGTCGCGCCTTCTACGATAGAGCCTATCCCGATGATCCCGAGCCTGGCAATTCGAAGCAAATTCAGTTTGACGATTTCATTTCCCGTCTGGAGCCATGGGAGGTGGAGGAGATCAGTTGTGCTCTCTGTTATCTTGTCTTTGCTGTCGAAGGAGTTGTCGACGCCGTGGAAAACCATCTCTACGAGGCTTTATTGACCAACCCTGCAACTCATGTCATGCCACCGGGCAAGGCGCCCCCCATGGAGCTCACCAACACAGACATACCGGATGAAGGCTACTTGGTCTGTTGTGATGGCCTTGATAGGGAAGGTTTGGAGCTGTTCTCAGAGAGTGGAAGGTATCTTGCGCCCGAACGCATTATTTCTCTCGCAGCGCTCGGCCTTGGATTTGTCCACCAGCTTGTCAAGTCTAATAATGACAAGAGATACCTGATAATCCAAAGAAAAGCCAAGCGTGGCCTGTTTCTTCCCGACACTTTGGACTCGGCGCCAAGTACCGATGCTGAAATCAGGACACCAGACAAGTTCAACAACATCAGGGTGGACCGGCCGAACCTGGGCTGGTT
This sequence comes from Fusarium sp. NRRL 66088, assembly GCA_013186415.1. Lineage (NCBI taxonomy): Eukaryota > Fungi > Ascomycota > Sordariomycetes > Hypocreales > Nectriaceae > Fusarium > Fusarium sp. NRRL 66088. The sequence continues at coordinate 111,911 of JABCKD010000242.1, forward strand.
CTGGTTCAAAGCAAGGGAGCAACACATTTACTCCGGCTGGCATCCAACTTATGACAACTGGCGTCTTCGAGAAAGGGCTTTTGTATTTTGGGATCCAAGGAGGATACGGAACTTGAAGGGGCTGTATGCACAGTTTCCTAATGCCAGGAAGGGACGTGTTGATGGTGTTTATGCTCGTTGGAGTAGGGAGAGTCTAGAGGAGCGTATATCTCACATATGGATACCAAAGATAGCCATGAACGAGATTATCCATGGGTCTGTTGAGCTTCCTCTGGATGAGGAAGACTATTGATGGAGATGGACAGTGTTGGTGACAGGGCCAGAGTTAGTAACACGGAATAATTGATAGTACGATAGGAACAGGTATCATCACCAATCACAGCACAAAAGCAGGTACTCAAGACGTTGCCATCCTTGTGGTATTCAATTTTGCTAACTAGTACGTAAAGACTAACAGAAACTTATCAATTTAGACGCCAAGTATATCCATTCAAAATCTTGACATTTTACATCCAAAGACCAATCACCACCGCATTTTACAGTCGGGGGATAGTCTTGGTAGCGCAGCAAGACGAGGGAGCAGCAGTCTCCTCCTTGGAGCCGAAAGCATCCTTGGACGCGGCGTCGACGCAGAGGGCAGAGGGGGGAACCCACAGACCAGGGTTCTTCTGGTAAAAGTTTGCGGCGCGGAGCATGACGCTCACGGGCTCAGCAGGCATGATGGGGAAGTCCTCAGTTCGGGGGAAGTGGGTGAGACCGAACTGGATGTAGCAGACAATGTCGGTATTTTCGATCGACTCGTCTCGGGCAACCCAGTCTAGGATGGTCTTGTTGTGAGGGTGGTTCTCCTCTCCGGTTGACTGGCACACGTAGTCGCCGGCCGGGAACAGCTCGTAGTCCTTGTAGGGAACGACCCAGAGGGACTTGCGGGCAAAGGCGGCACGGGAGTGGACGACACTGCCGGGCTTGGCGAGAAGACCAGGGCAGTTGTTGTTGAGGATCTTGTAGGCCACCGGCTTCTTGGCAGAAGGGTTGATGCTGTTGGGGTTGGTGATGGCCCAAGAACGGCTGGTCTCGTGGCAATAGTTGACAGCAGCCTCCTTGGAAGTTCGGAGAGGAGTGTTCTTGCAGTAGAAGCCGTTTCCGTAGGGGTTCTCGGGGGATCCGACGGGTGCCTCGGAAGGCATGGCATCGTTCTGAACGATCGAGTTGTTCGGGCCGTCAACCTCGGGATCAACTCGGAGGGAGAAGATGTGTTGATGGTTGTGGGCGTTGATGGTGGGAGCGACCTCAGTACCGTAAGGAGCAGCAACCTCGGTGGGGTGCATGCAGTAGGTGTTGAGCATACCCGTCAGCTTGATCTCAAGCTTGTAGGTGCCGTCGAGGGTAAAGGTGTGGTAGAAGCCGTACTCGTAGTTGGCGGCGGTGATGATTTGAGAGATGATGAGCTTGCGGTCGCGAGCGGAAATGACGGTTCCGTCGCGGTAGTCGGTGTGCTTGTACAGGAGGCCGTTGTCCTCCTCGTGAATGCAGATGGCATTCTTGATAACAGCGGGATCACCCTCGCCAGTAGCCATGACTGCGTCAAGGTAGTGAATAGCACCCTTGCAATCACATCCCAACTTGAGAGAGTTGGTCATCAGACCGGTACCATACTCACCGACGTCGAAAGCATGCTTCTTGTGGTGAGGAGGCTCGGGGTTACCGTAAGGAACCACCATCTCGACGACGCTGATACGGTTGAACAGGGTGCGCTCTCGCTGCTCATGCTGATCCTCCATTCGGACGTCGGAAAGAACAATTCCCTCTCGGTAGTTGAAGCCAATGTGCATCTTGTATCCAGCCCACGAAATCTCGTTTCCGCGCATGCGGAAGGACACGCCCTGGGGCTGGGTGATGTTGATGGGCTTGAGGGTTCCGTCGATGTAGTTATCGCCGATGAACTCAGGCATGTAGTTGTGAGAGGTCAGGGGAACCTTGGTGCGCTCTCCATTGACGTAGCGAACGTCGACGGTAAGAACCTCCTCCTTCTCGGTGTCGACAACGACAGAGAAGTCAAGGGGGTGAGCGTACTGGTTATCGTTGGGAGAGGCTCGGTAGTAAGCGAGACCCTGCTGCAGACGACGCTCAAAACCCCATCGGTTATCAACACCAATAGCCCAAGCATCAAGGAAGACCTTGGACATGTCATCGATGCCAATATCCTTGCAAGCCTTGATGACACGAGGATCAGAGCGAGCGACACGCTCACAAACGTCGAGATCCTCAAGAGTCAGAGTAGGACCGACCTCTGAGACGGCGTTCCACTCCTCGACCTTGGACTCGGCAATGTTGGCAACAACCTCGGAGACCTTGCTGGTACCCTTCTCGATCACGATGGCGAAAGCGCGACGAGCAGGTCGCGGGCCAGTTCGGGCGCGAAAGGCGGCATATTCAGCCTTCTTTGGCTCACGAAGAGTGAGGCAGTTGAACTTGAGAGACTTGGGGCTGGCATAATCACGGATGATCTTTACCGCAGCGCGAATCTCTTCAATCGATAGCGGATCTAAAAAAGTATGAGACAAAGTCAATTGACAAAAGTTAAAAAACTCACCGAGAGGATGCGAATTCTGAGAATTGGACAGATCGGGAGCGGCGTCGTTGGGCTCTTCCCGAAAGATGGTGTAGCCGGCAATAGAAGAGGTGTCTGCAATCATGGTGGGGGTTGTCGGGGCTGAGCGACTGTGCCATACGGTGGTTGATGAAGGTGTTTTTGGTGAAGGTGTCCAAGGGGCTATGCCTGGAGACGCGAGTTGTTGGTGTTGTGGAGTTTGTTTGTTGAACGTGCTTGACTTGCTTGCTTTGAGGCTCAAAACATGTCTTATCGAGTAGAGGAAGATGCCTTCTTATAGACGAACAAAAAACAATCTTGTCGGACTCTACCGGTGGCGTCTCCTCCGTGACACCGCTCCGCAGCGGACGGCCTCACGAGGACTGGACTCCACACGGTGATGCTTACGTGCGGAGCGTTAAACAGAAGCAAAAAACACTGACTCGTCATTGGCGCTGTGAGCCGCGAAGCTCTTCCAAGAACTGCAGTTGAATTGCATGTTTGAGAGTGTGTTCATGACTGCCGCGCGCCGCCCTACCCCGGCAGTTTAACCTACAGCCGCGAGAAGCTCCTCTTTCTACGCTATCCGAGGAAGGGCAAAGGATGGCAGAATTCTAGAGGGAAGAGATCCACTTGTTTCCTGAATTGTCTTTATCGTCTTGTCTCTTGGTGACACTCGCGGTGGCTGGACCTCCAACCAGTGACAGCCAGTCAGCACTTTCTCTCTCCAAGCACGACCTGTCCAGACTCTCATCTCGCCCTGCAAAACCCAAGCTTGAATCTCTTTGTCACGGCAACCAATCACATATCCTTGCCACTTCTCCTCCCCTCGTCCATAACCATACCGTATACGGCAGTTGATTCTCAGTTTTGAACCCTTGACACGCGCTTAACCGTTTCCGGGCAACGTTTTGCATTTTTTCACCCTGTTCGATAAGGAGGGAGCCCCCGAGATAACCGAACAGGTGATCGCTTCCGCCGATGTCGCCTCGCGGAGACACGAGGCCTTCAATAACGAGTTTCCATTTGCTTGTTACCCTCGTTACTTTACGCTGTAACAAATTACAAGAGGCGCACACACCGGCCCGGGATGTCTTCACCTGGGAAATACCCCGTGGGGAAAAAGTGAAGACTTCCTTGTGGTGGTGAGACCCCCCTCCCCCTTTCACCTCATCACGTAATGGAATCGTCCTCAGCTCAGTCTCCGATGCGATTCATCACAGTTCCCCATGGGGCATCGGCTTGGGTTCCCCGCAGCCGGGGAAGGGGGCCTGGCGATGGCGTCGAGGAATGTTACAAGACTTCTAGATCTTGGGGGAAATGGCCTCTACTTTACAGAACCTGCTCTAACTGTACCGATAGAACGGTCGGGGGGTTTCAACGAACTCGCCTGTACCTTGACCTTATCTGTGCCCGCTAGAAGATACCTGTCATGGTTCGGGACTGGGGGTCGAGATAACAGCCTAAACCAGGAAAACCTGCCAGACAGAGCCTAACCTACTTCAAAGTGCGCCCACTTGGTCCAAGTTTTTTGCAGTGTGCTACCTACACAGCCCATTGTACGTATTGCTAGGTACTCCGTACAGTATTATCAACTGCTTATTGGGGTCCCCGTACCGTCACACGATGCCAGACAAATCGAAACCCCAAAAGATAGTCTCCTGACGAAAGGACTTGGTCCGTACGCACCCTGAGGAAATTTTTATCTATAAACACCGCGTCGCATCGCCCTCCATCCTGTGTTCAGCAACAATCCCATCTTCTTCAAAGTCCCATACAGTCTTTTGTCTCCAATTTCCCCCAAAGGCTGCCCGTCGCCTTCCCCCCCTACGTCATCCCCTTTTGCGTCTCGACTGGGTCATTGTCAGACGCGGCCATGACCACCGACGTCGAGACAAACTCTGCGCTCAAGCGCGTGGACACGAGCAACCAGGCTCTTCGGGATGCTGAAGACCTGGCTTGTTTCGGCCATGAGCAGTCTCTTACTCGCAAGTTCAGCCTCTGGAGTATGCTTGCCCTGGCCTTTTCGGTCTTGGGTACTTGGTCCACCTTTGCTCAGGGCCTGTCCAGCGGCTTGACCAGTGGCGGCCCCGTGGCTATCCTCTGGGGTCTCGTCCTTGTCTTTGCCTGTAACCTGTGTGTTGCGGTGTCTCTGGGTGAGATGTGCAGTAGCATGCCTACCGCGCTGGGCCAGGCGTACTGGATCTCGCGACTTTGGCCAACTCCCGGGGGACGATTCTGCTCTTATCTCTGCGCCTGGATTAATGTTACGGGATGGATAACCCTTAGGTAAGCATTTATTATCATTGTAACATGTTCAGACGACTGCATTCTTCGTTATGGTGGTGATGACTTCGTTTTGGAGTTGTTACTATGTTCTTAACACCATACTCTGTTTCTCGTCCATATTGCCGCGATCTGACTAATAATTCGTTCAGTGCCTCTCAAATTGCCTTTATGACCGAGTTCATGCTCAGTATGAAGGTTCTCTTCAAGCCCGATTGGTCTGGCGCGAGCACCGGCTGGGTTCTCTTCCTCGTCTACGTCGGCACTACTCTGTCCATGACACTCTTCAACATTGTGGCTTGCCGCAAAGACATTGTCCTTCCCATGTTCAACAACTTTGTCGGTATCTCCTTCGGAGGACTCTTCTTCATCATCAGCCTAGCGCTCCTCATCTCCGTCGGAACCAAAGACAACCTCTCCTACAAACCCGCCGACTTTGTCTTTGGCACTTGGATCAACCAGACCGGCTGGCCTGACGGTGTCACCTGGTTCATCGGTCTCGTCCAGGCCGCCTATGGTCTCACTGCCTTTGACGCCGCCATCCACCTTGTCGAAGAGATTCCCTCGCCTCGAACCAATATTCCCCGCGTCATCTGGCTTTCCGTGGTTATTGGTGCCATTACTGGTTTCATCTTCATGGTTGTTTGTCTCTTCTGCATCCAGGGCATGGACGTTGTGTTGGACCCTTCGACCGGTCTACCTTTCATGGACTTGCTCAAGGAGACGGTTGGTCTTCAGGGAGGAGCTGTTCTCCTGGCTCTCTTCATCATGAACGGAATGGGACAAGGAGTTGGCATCGTTACTACAGCTTCTCGTCTGACCTGGGGTTTTGCTCGTGATGGTGGTATCCCCTGGAGCAACTACTTTGCTCGTGTTGACGAGACGTGGAAGGTCCCTGTCCGCGCTCTGTGGCTTCAGGGTGCTATCATGGCTTTGATTGGAATTCTCTACACCTTCGCCTCGACTGTGTTGGAAGCCATTCTCAGCGTCAGCACTATTGCCCTCACCGTGTCCTACGGCATGCCTATCTTGACTCTTCTTCTCGTGGGTCGAGACAAGCTTCCTCCTGGACAATTCTCTCTCGGACGATTCGGCTCCGTCATCAACTGGATTTCAGTCGTCTACTGCGCCGTGACGACCGTCTTCTTCTTCTTCCCGAGCGACCCGAACCCATCCGGCTCCGACATGAACTACGCCATCGCCGTCTTCGGCATCATGCTGATCGTGACGCTCGTCTTCTGGGTCATCAAGGGACGCATCACATACATGGAGACGGAAGAGGCACAGGGCAACGTCATCTATGCCCAGGCGGCCGAGAGAGCAAACTACGTGGACCGCAGCAAGGAGCAGAAGGAGACGGACCGGCAGGCCAAGACTGGGGTTTCCTGACTGGGGTTTGGGTTTACCTTCCTTTCATGCACAGAGACTGGTAATTCTTCACGTAAATTAGTGTGTTGTTGGATGGACGACAGTAGTTGGATGTTAGTCTACGATGGATGTCTCATCTCTCACAATACAATAGCTCGTTCCTTACTCACACTGTGCTTTTTGGCCTATCTTGTTGCCGCTTTGGGAATAGTTGAATCGTGATTGCATCTTACTACCGTGTCGTGCATGTCATGGTCGAGAACAAGGGTTCATCCCTATTTATCAATCTCCATTAAACTCCCCCAGCAAGGGTCCAACGGTCTGTAACATTATTACGTAGCAAAGAGAGATCTACATCTCGAAATCATGCAGAATAGCTGCCAGATCTGGAATCGATATCGTAGTGCGCTCGTCCGGCCCGGGATGGGATGGGGCGGGCCCTGGGTTTGTACCCACACCGGCCCGGGGTAACCATGCCGAGGGCCCCGATCGTCAAAGCGTATCTCTGCGCCGAACCTGGGGGGGCGCAAAAAGAAAGGAAAGGGAGTTGTTCCCCGCACGGGTAACACGGGTAGGATGCAAGATAAAGGATGGGGGTCGCTACTTGTGATGTAAACGAGGCTCTGAGGGATGACTGGTTTGTTTGACCGAAGGGGTTCACAGTCGCCACTTTCGAGTGCTGCTGACAAGTGCGACCTCGGCTGGTTGTGGGATGAACAGCAATGATTCGATAAAACACCTGACTTGAGTAAACCCGCCAAGGTCGTTCTGCAGCCGATACGCGACACGGCAGGAAATCAGGCTTTGTCGACCTTGGCGAAGAGTTGACCCATGTTATGTTCACGTCTTTGCTACGATATATTGCAAACTCGGCCTGTCCTTGTCGAACTCAACAACACGGTGCCAAAGTCCAACATACAAGTTCATCTAATTACTAAAGGCACCGATACAAAATCACGCATCAGACCTGGAAAGGAAGCCCCCAAATTCAATCATCTAAACCATATGAAGGCATAGGACGAGATTTCATGCTCTCTCAGAGTTCTGGCTAGAAACCCTCTCAAACACCCGTTTTGGGACTCCAAAGCCAATCTGCCAAGCCGTCTCATGATCAGCCCCAGAGAGGACAGTGCTGGAATATGATATGACATCCTTCACCTCCTCAGCGTTCCAACACTTTTCAAACCACTCGGGTCCTTGAGTAGCGGCATCTCCAACCATGTGATCCTTCTCAGCGAAAAATACATCCATAACAAGGGGTTTGGTGGTTGTCCTCTTGAGTGCCTCGATCAGTTTTGGCTTTAAATCGTCGTAGTCTTTCCAGTCGCCCCAGCCATTAATCTCCTTAATCTTTTGCATGAGGAAGATGGACTCGTGTGACATTCCACGGATGCTTTCAGAGTGTACCAGCTTGAACTGTTTCTGCTGCACCGACTGCTCAAACTTGGCGTCTGGATCATCGGTTGCATCCGGTTGACTGCTTTTGGTCAAGTTTACAAAAGTCTGGCTGAACCCGGTCGAGGTGGAAATGACCGGCATTATAGTGCTGTTGACAAAGCCTATCACCTTGTCTGTGTGTGCCATTACACTGTTTGGTATGGCTTGGGTCAAGGTCATGGATAGGACGTGAGAGTGAGAGGGCAGGATCCAGGGTGCGGCGATAGCAAAGTAGGGGCGGTCTGGATGGAGAATCTCGGGGTGGTGAAGTAACATGTCGAATGCGTAGACGGTACCTCCGCTGTGGCAAGCAATAGAAACATGCTGGATCCCGAGATGTTTGAGCAGTGCTAATATCATCTCTGTAACGACATCAGTATCAATATCAAGGCGAGTATCCAAGCTAGATCTGCATTGCATCTTCCAGCTCGGCGAACGCACATACCTCGACTTGTACTGGCCCTCTTCTCCAACGTAACCTCATCGGTTCCGCCAAATCCCGGCCGGTCCAGACTAATGAAGCGGACCTTGTGCCGTTTCGCCAAGTCATCCTTGGTAATGTGGAGAAGACGGGAACCCATTAGCGGGGGAAAGAATAGTAAAACATTCTCCTCTTCAGGATTGGCTTCGTTGCGATATCCAAAGTCGACATACTTGACTTGAAGAGTCGTCTGACCATCTGAGGGGTTCACGGGAAATGTGAAGGTCTGATGGAAGCGTGGGTCTTGTAGAAATTCGTCAAGAGACGAGGATTCAGTTGTCTGTGCCATGAATGTCTAGTTTAAAGATGTTTTTATGTTAAGAAAGACTGCTGCTCAGGCTTGGCAAGTGGGTGATGATGATGCTGTAGGGTATTCTGACCACCTTTATGGGCAGCCTGAAGTTCGGAACTCGGCGATATGTCAGCAAAACACATGGTGATAATTTCACATGGCCCACATGAGCAAGGTATGGATTGGTTGACACGGTACTGAGACGCGCCGACGCTTTGATGGTTTATGCGTATATCCGAGTTGAGGACGGAATTAGCATACGAGAGGATGAACTTGGCTTTCTTTGCATTCAACAACCAAGTTATTAGTCTGATAATACCTCAGCTCGGTCTACCTGATGTAGCGGTGCCGATTTAAACGACCAAGGTTCTGCTACCCATATTGTGGCCCAAGACTTGATCGCCTATTACAACAGCTTCAGCAAAGGCAACATCTCTGGTTTGCCTCTATGCCCGTGTTGCCCCAGCAGCATACGCTTCAGATCCGACTTTGCGTTTTTGTTCAACACGCCCTTTGCCCGCGCCTTTTCAATGAGAAACATGACCATGTCCTCATTCCCACCCATCATGGCCTCCTCGACCGCACTCCGCACGCTCTCCTTGTTATTCCCAGCTCCTCTATCCAAAAGATACTGCGCCATCTGCATGTTTCCCAGCCTTGCCGTAGCAGCCAAAGCCCCGTCAAGTCGCACTCCAAGACTGAGAAAGTACTCGACCATGCAGTCGTAGCCGCTCTCTACAGCTTCTACCATTGGCTGTGGCCCCATACTGAACTTGAGCTGCACTAGCCTCTTGACGATGGGCAAAGATCCATCCTTAATTGCCTTGTACATCCTATTTCTTCCCCAGCGTGCAAAATCATCTCCTGTCCGGTAGTACTCCCAGGATGGAGGCTGGCAATTCGCCTTCATGATTGGGTACAGAAGATCGAAAACCTCGAGCATGGTGGTGGTTTCGAAAAAATCGCGGAAAATCCTGACCGCTTGCTGCTTTCGCGTGTCGTTTTCGATTCCATAGCGCCGCAGCCTGACAGCCGGACATGCAGTGAACGGCGGATCGGCTTCTACAGCCAGATGCATATACTCCAGCTTGCATATACGGTCTGCCTCGCGAAACATCTCGGCTCTACAGAGTAGGAGCGCAGTGGGAAACTCGGCCAAGCTCTTTATCAGAGCTGCAAGGCATTGGTTTCTCCCTAGTCGCATGGCGACTTTTATTGGGGATTCAAACGTGAATCGGGCAGCGTCCTCTTTTGTCGATGGGTTGCGGCCGAACCTCCCGATACTGTAGTTTGCGTGATTTAGTTGGCAGTTGAAAGGTGCCGGACGGTAATGACCCTTGTGCTTTTCGAGGGGAGAGCGGTGTGTGCAAGTGACTTTGGAGCCAGCGTTGAGTCTATCCTGAAGAAAATTGATTTCATTCAGATAAACTGCGACTGCTAGTAATGCATCTCGAAATAGTCCACAGTGCTCGTTAAGCACCACCACAAAAACCCTTGATTGATCACATGTTCGCGTTCGCAATCCAAGGTAAAAGTTCAAAGGCTCGGTGAATTCGCCATGGGACGCTGCAAACTCGACGATTTGGCGCACAATATTCTCCAACTCGTCTTCGTGCTTCATGCTCCAATCCGGCCTGTCTCCTCTTGCTCTCTCTTCTTCCCTCCATTCCAAGATGCGTTCGGCAATTGCCTTGAGCCAGAGATGTTCGGAACTTGGCTCTAGGGTCAAGACTTTGTTCATGACTCTGGCAGTGAGATAATCGACCCAGAATTTGTCCCTCCGTTTCTCCTCAGGAAGAAGCCAACAGAGACGTAATATCCCCGACTCATAGATGGCTTTCATGGCCATGAGAGAAAAGTCACGGCTCACGAGGCGAAGTCGAAACGCGTGTTTTAGTTCGATATCCGCCATGCTGTAGGAGATTATCTGCTGCCATATTTCGACCGGGAGGGCTGGGGGGTTGCCAGGAGCTCTGTGAGGTGATTTCTCCGTGTTGGCCTTGTCGTAGGTTTCCACGGTGCCATCTTGGCAACTGCGTGTCTCCCAGGGGAGTTTGAGGAGTGTCATGATGATGGAACGGGAATAAGAGGCGTGGGTAAAGTGTCTAGAAATTTGTTCCTATCGGCTGCTGAGTCGTAGTTATTTATATCCGCATCTGTTGGAAAATGAGTCAGTCGGTATGACCACCTACCTATTTATCCAACAGGTTAATCCCTGCTTCGGTTATTTCCTCTTTGTGACAGAGGGCTTGGCACACACATGCACACGGCGGGAGATGTTATGAGCTTATACGGGAACGGGCTGGGCGGGATAGAACGAATATTATTTAGGTATGCCGGGCTCATAAGGAGTCTGGTGTTATGGGATTATCCAAGACTTTTCTTATAGACTGAGTGAACTGTTAGTGCAGTACTTTAGAGTTGAGGTGCGATCGTGGCGCTTGGCTGTGGCGCTCAAAGTGTTGCGCCAATAAGAGATAACGCGCCACGCTTCTCTGCGCCACTTGAGGCTGACAAAAACAGAGAGGCTTACCATGTGGAAACAGTTCGCGAGTTGAGTTCGCTTTCTTTTGTCTCCAATCGACCCCACCACACCAAATCCTTGCTGCTTCATCTCCATTCACTTCCTCCAACACTGCCCGATGAATCCTTCCGGTATCTCGCTAACAGCAAAGAATCCAAGAGAACCGGCCTTCATTTAGAAGCCTGCGAAAAGCACACCTTCCTCCCAGATGCCACAAGCGCCATGGAATGTTGTGGCATCGACATCGAGTCGCTAATGCTGGCCATCCAGCTGCAGCACGAAGACCTTGAGGAGCACGAACAGTCGAAGAAAGGCAAGCATCGCGAGGACGAGATCATAGATTCCGAGGTCGCTCTCGAAGCTTGGCGTCAAGAACTCGAGGAGACGTCGACACTTATTTCAGATCAAGCCCTCTGCATCAGCATCGCCAAAGCTGTCGAATCGGATGCTCTTCTCATTGCCGAAGCAAAGGCTGCCGAAGAGCAGGCTGTGGGCGACCGCGCCCTCGCCTTGAGGTTATCCGGTAACCCTCCTGCGGCACCTACTACCAAGACTAACGAGAAGAAACGCCCCGCCGATCACTTGGACGATGCTTCTATTGAAAGATTCAAGTTGATGAACCGTTTCGAGCCGGACTATGCCGAATCATCCTCGTCAGCCGCTTCCCGCGCGCCGCCCGAAACCAGAGAATGCATCGCTTGCACCGACCATTTCCCACCTGCTGCCCTTTTACGCTCGCCATGTTCCCATGAATATTGTCGCGAGTGTCTCGTTGGTCTCGTCCAATCTTCCCTCCGCGACGAGTCTCTCTTCCCTCCACGATGCTGCACACAACCCATCCCCATCGAGACCGGGGCTTAGTTCTCCCCAGCACTCGTGGGCGAGTTTCGTGCAAAGAAGCTTGAGCACGATACTCCCAACCGAACTTACTGCAGCAAGCCGTCGTGCTCTACGTTTGTGCCGCCGGCTTTCATCGCAAAGGATGTGGCGCGGTGTCCCAAATGCAGTCAGAGAACCTGTGTCCATTGCAAAGGACCATTTCACCACGGCATCTGTCCAAGTGACACCATATCTCAGCAGGTACTGGAGCTTGCGACACAGAACGGCTGGCAACAGTGCAAAGTCTGCAAGAGAGTTGTTGAGTTGGAGCAAGGGTGTAACCACATCAGTGAGTTACCACCTACCTGAACTGTTCTTTTGATCTATGCTGACGGCGATGGTAGCTTGTAAGTGTAAAGCCGAGTTTTGCTACGTCTGCGGCGAGCGCTGGAAGACTTGCGCTTGTCCACAATGGCACGAAGAACGTCTCTACGACCGAGCGAATGCGATTGTGGATCGTGCCAACGACGTCGCCGTGATCAACCAGGCTGTTCGACAGCGTCGCGTTGAGCAAGAGAGACTCAACTTGATCGAGAACCACGAATGCACTCATGAGAGGTGGAGATCACGACCTGGTCCTCGCGAATGTGAAGAGTGTCTCGATGTTATGCCGCTGTTTATCTATGAATGTCGCCAATGCCGCATCATGGCCTGTCGGCGATGCAGGTTCAACCGCCTTTGAGGATGAGGAAGAACAAGTGGTAATAAGTTGGGATGGGTCATAATGCTACCGGATTAGAGAGTATATACCTAATTATTTTTGCACAGATCGAGAGGACCTCGGTTTGATGGGCCTTGATGGTGGGAGGGAGGTATATGTCGCAATCATAGCCGAGGGGACTCAACGCCCCAGGTGTAACTAGTTTCCTCCCGCTGTTCTTGATGAGCTTAGACTTGATGGGTCTCACGGCCCTAGATGATAGATGAATATGTATTCCCTGAGGGATTTAATCTGCTCCTCGAGCCTCTCGTATGAACGTTGCCCTTCACTGCAAGATATGCTCGATCTGGTCAAGAACCTTCCTTGCGGCCTTGATGATTGTTAGACAAAGCGGCACCTCATCCACAGAGGTACAAGCTGACTGGTAGGTGGGCGGACAGTCCGGTGCTAGAGGTCGTCTATGCCAGTCCGTCTGCCGCTCCTCCAACCGCTTGATGAAATACATGAAGCATTTTTCGCCATGTCCTTCAACGCCACATATCTCAGCCTTCACCGCACTATGCATTAGGTTTTTCCACTGATCAGGTGATACCTCGACGAGGATGGCGGCTGGGTTGGCTCCAACTTTGGCCTGATCCGGATACGAAGGGGAGCCGTCGAAGTTGCCGAGACTAACCAGTAGAGACTCTCCTTTTTCTACAGCTGCTTGAGCCTTTGAATCGATGGTTCTAACGAATCTGACGTATGACTCTGCAATGCAGACACAGAGTATACCAAGGATGGTTGCATTTTGAAGAACGGATGAGAACCGGAGGGGACATTTCGCGCAGTCGAGCACATCCATCGCCGTTTCTACCGTATTGCGAAGAAATGCTAGGTCGTTTGGTACGACTAGCTCGGCGTCGGATCCTAGTCGATTAAGGAGGAGGTAGAGTATCGACAGGCAAGCGCAAGGCTGGATACACTCGGAGTGATTGAGGGTGCCCAGTGGCAGCGAAGGCATCAACCCAGAACATTCCTGTGGCTGGGCGCTAGACACGAAAAGTAAGTACAAGTATGGATTATCAGTGACCAGATCGATGGCTTACTGCATGTAACTCTCAAAGTCGGCCAGGAACGGCGGAACACCATGGGGAGCGGCTGCCACCACCCCCGACAAGTTTTCCGATTCACTGTCCCGGCTCCTCGGAGTGTCGAGGACGCTGCCCGGGGGCTCTGACGGTGACTCACTAGCATCTTGACTTGAATCAAGTAGTGACTCTGGTGACGGGACCAGCTCGATTGCACGACGTCGACGAGACCGTCCATCTCGACCAAGCGCAGACTGATGACGGGTTCTAGGCCTACCTGCCGCCTTCTGGATGGAGTATGAGCATTCGCGGTTCTTGGAGAAGCACTTGGAGCAAACGGGATGCTCGCCTGTGCACCGGATCTTTCTCGATCCTACATCAATGATCCGAGGCATGAGTTACTTGTGGGGATGATGAGATGGATAAATGGGGACGGACGACTTACTGCACGGCTCACATGATAGACGAGCTCTAGAGGCGTCGCTTGCTGGAGAACTTCTGGTTGAAACGGTCCGTGAATTCATTTTGTCCGTAGGGGTGATGGAGAAGAGAAGGAAAGGAAATGGTCCGGGTTGAGATGTGGGTAGTCTGGTCGTATTAATGGTCCGAAATAATTTGGTCCGGCCGGATGATTTCGACCAAGCCGCTTCGGGTGTTGTTGAGTCCGAGAAGAAGGTTTCCGCGAGCTCTTGACGAGTCACGACTCACGTTGAATCAAGGTGGAAAAATGAACCACATTTGATTACCATCTTACAAATGGCTCTTGGAAAAGCGTGTCATTATGCAGCATCTAAACTGCCTGTGGTATCAAGCTCCTTGCATTCCAGTGCGTCTCGATGCTCTAGATCTGGTCGACTTCTCTTCATTTACTACCATAAACATAGTTCAAGCTGATATTGCTTCGCACCTAAAATCTTCCAGTATCTTTAAGATCCGAGCAAGGCCTACTTTCAAGGCTTCCTCGCCGACCGTAAAACTGATGCGAAACCAGCCAAACTCTTCTGCCTCGTACAGACTGCCCGGGGCAGTCATGACACCGTTTTGCCCGGAACGGAAAGCTCCATGAATCTGTCTTCAATGGCTTTGTAATGAACATTGCCAGATTGTACAGAGGTTTCGTCTTTTTCGTTTGATGAGCATGACCGAAAGTAGCGACGAAGGTCAACCCAGAGGAATAGACCGGCGTGGGCGAGGTTGACATGGTTGTAGTGAGACTTGGCCGTATGCAGGAGGACTAAGTGGCTTCAAGACGAGGAATGATCGTTCAGAACAATTCCTTGCATCAATTTAACAGGGATAAGAAAAGTCGACTATTCTCTGATGACGGCCTTGTCGTAAAATCGTCTGAATAGCCCCGGACCATTTCGACTTCGGATAATTTCTCGAAAACTCCACCCCGTTGAGCCCGACTGACTAGCATGACAACTCGGAGGATTTACTCTTGTGGCAATAGGGCGTAGGTTACTAGAAGAAGAAAAGGTCCCAAATAGTCCGTTCTCGGTAGTATAAGACTATCTGAGCAGGGTTTATGGGATCAAGACCGATTATCCAAGGCTGCGGAAGGTGGTAAGAGTCTTTTCTCCTGACTTGTATACTCTAATATTTTTACTATTTGATACACCCCATTATGACAATATTACATCCTTCACCCAGTCATGTCGACAGAGCCAGCTCTTTTGGTGGTAAAGATGTGCAGGATCAAGGTGACTCTATCCAGGAGTGCTCAGATCGAGAAAAGTCGAAACAATGGGACTCTTCAGACATTGAAATCGGCCAGACGAGAAAGATGCCAGGAAATGACAATGTCAAATTTCAGCATCCTGGAGAGCATCCGGATGGTGGCTTTTGGGCATGGGCTTCCGGTTAGTTTTCTTCCTCAGAGGTGCCTACGTCTCACTGACCTTTTTTTTTTTTATTTTTTTTTTGAAGCTATTGCAGGCCACTTTGTTATGATGAACTCTTGGTAAGCAAAGCCCCATAGAATGGAATCATCTAAAAGCTACTAACATGTTCTGCTAGGGGATATAACAGTTCGTTCGGTGTGTTCCAAACATACTATACCGTTCACCTCAACAACCCAGCCAGCCAGATAGCGTGGATCGGATCAGTTCAAATCTCGGCCATCTTCTTTGTTGGCGCCTTTGCCGGCCGCCTAACTGATGCCGGTCATTTTCACATGACATTTGCCGTGGGAACGTTTCTCACATGTCTCGGCGTCTTTATGACATCTCTTAGTACCGTCTACTGGCAGATCCTCCTCTCACAAGGTATTTGTACTGGACTGGGCAATGGTCTTCTCTTCACTCCAGCCCTAGCCGTAGTTTCAACCTACTTCAAGAGACGGAGAGCCTTGGCGTTTGGCATTACGGCTACTGGAAGTGCATCTGGAGGTTTGATCTTTCCGTCCATGGCTCGCCAGTTGCTCTCGAGAATCGGCTTTGGCTGGACCGTCAGGGCCATGGGACTTGTTCAACTTGTCACATTATGCATTGCAAACTTGCTCTTGAGGCCGAGAGTTCCGCCAAAACGATCGGGCTCTGTGGTGGATTTGGCATCCTTCAAGGAGAAGGCTTATGCCTGCTTTGCTGTTGGAGTTTTCCTGGTATGTTATTTTTCTTCCATTTCTCCTCTAATCCTCTTCCAATCCTCAACACATTATCTAAATACTAACATGCATCTAGACTTTCTGGGGTCTTTACTTTGCCTATTATTATCTTGCCTCGTTTGCAGTCTCCCAGTTATATCCGCCCTTTTCATATACAGACTCCCTCAACCTCCTACTCGTTGTAAACGGCGTAGGAATAATTGGCCGCTCAGTTCCAAACGCCATCGCCCATCGGTTTGGATGCATCACGGTCCTCATCCCAGTTACCCTAACCGCCGGCATCTGCATGCTGGCCTGGCCTGCCGTGTCTACCGCTGAGGGTCTATATGGATGGGCTAGCATCTACGGTATCGCGGCTGGTGCCATTCAAAGTCTGTTTCCACCAGCTCTGACAGACTTGACGACGGATGTGCAAAAGACGGGAGTCAGGATGGGTATGGTGTTTACGATAAATAGTATTGCGACACTCACGGGACCGCCTATCGCGGGTACTATTATTCGGAAATCTGGTGGGCACTATCTCGGTGCGCAGGTATTTGCTGGTGTTTCGTTATTGCTTGGAGGTTCGTTGGTTATGGTTGCGCGATATTTGAAGGGTGTTGATAGATGAGGGAGTGCATGTTGGAGATAAAAACTGTCAATACACAATTCGTCTCAATATTTGATATCGTTCCTAAAGCCCGGTGTATTATTCTACTGCGTAACAGCCCTATTTTTCGCATTTTTCGCACGAGCATGCATGTGGACACTCTCCGCACTGCATAATTGCCCGTGGCTGTAACCATACCTGTAAAAAAGTCATCTGAAAGGAATAAAATGAGATGTGATAATAATACATGCCAAATGCAAGGCGATCAAAATACAGGGGTAAGAAAAAAAAAACAGGATGAGAAAAAAAACTCCTTCCAAGACTCACGATAATTTCTCGCGAGGACATCATGCAGAACAAGTTACTGATCAGTCAGAGAAAGTCGCTGATGAGATGATCTGACAGCGGTGTGAAGATCAGTGGGTGGAGGACAGGGAGAAATAAAATGGCTGGGCATCATGCGATTGCCAAAAATTTGCATTGCTCGTAACCTCGTAGAAGAAGACGCCGCTTCTATTTAATAGAAACAAGTAAAAGTAAAAAGAAAAAGAAACAAGAAAAATCCCCCGTCTAAATGTGGTGTGAGCTGCGTCGCTCATCAACAGTCTCAACGTGATGATGGTCGCTGCTAGGTCTCCTCCCCCCAAAACTAAACACGTCAAGGAATGAGCTCCGCCTGTTCTCGGTCGCCCCCTGATCGTGTGACTCCCTCCTGTCGGGGGTAGACGCCCTAGACCCCAGGAACCCCATAAACGAGCTCCGCCGGGAGTCGGGCATCCGGGGAGGCGCGCACACCATGATCTGTAGCTCAATCTTGTCGAGCTCACCCTCTGCCTGCTCGACCACGGTGCGCCCGCAGTTGGAGAAGCTGGTGCCAGAGTAGAAGACGTAGCCGCTGAAGGGACTCGCCAGGGCTGTTGCGACGAGGCCCTTTTGTTTGGCCACCTGTAGGCTCTGCTTGCACAGGAGCTTGGCGAAGCCTCGAAGCTTGTAGTGGGGATGCGTGATGACGGCATGCACAAACATTAGCTGTCCGTACCGGGCAAGGTACGTCTGCTGAGTCTGTGTCACGACCGCCTGAAGCGCTGCGATGCGCTTTGCCACCTTGTCACTTGCAGTGCTGGGAGCATCAAGGACTGGAGAGAAGTCAGAAGGAATTCGAGAGATTGATTGGGAGCTTAGCTTAGCTTACCTCGGTGGATCTGGTTGTGGACGTTGTTTTCCTCACTGTCATTCTCGTGAAGCTCCTGCCAGACGGCTACAGCCACAGGCTTGTGCGTCTTGGGAGCATCAACCACAGAAATGAGCCAGTTGGAGTTTTGAGGATCGAGACACTTTTTGAGAATACTCTCAACGTAGTCTCCGGCCTCTGATGAGGTAGGGTTGGGGAAGCAGTAGTGCCAGATGGAATCGTTGACGAGACCGCTGAGGACAATGTCCTTCAGGGCAGGAAGATCGGCTTCGGTTGCGGGACGGATATGGTTACCCATAGCTTGGTAGATATGAATGGGAAAGTAGGTTGTTTGTGTTTGTGTGTGTAAAATTGCTTGATGATGATGATGAAGAACTGATCCCGTAAACAAAAGACTCAGGAGGGATGCTCAAATTATACTCCCCCACCGGCATCTCGACTTCGGCATCTAGCGGTTGAGACGTCATACGTCCAAGAAGATCTCTCATGCGCCTCTCTTGGCTCATGGGCTGAGCCAAGGTCACACACACACACTCACTCTGCGACGAATGGATCTATCTGTCAAAGAGCAGACCGCGCCCTGGATCGGTCGATGGATGGGCAGCCAGCGCAAGTTGGCGGCCTCCTGGAAACCCCGCAGGATCGCCTGATGGTGAGTAACACAAGCCCCTCCTCACAGACACTTTGCAGTCTTTGTCATGGCCCCATTGAAAATAATTTTTTTAAGCTTAATCAAGGTTAACTCGTAGGGCAAATGGGCTTGGCGAAGAAAAAAA
Organism: Fusarium sp. NRRL 66088; assembly: GCA_013186415.1. Lineage (NCBI taxonomy): Eukaryota > Fungi > Ascomycota > Sordariomycetes > Hypocreales > Nectriaceae > Fusarium > Fusarium sp. NRRL 66088. Next base: position 130,661 of record JABCKD010000242.1, read on the forward strand.
ATTCATGGTAATTAACACTGCCGATTTGCTGGTGGCCTGGGTGGCCCCTACGTCTCACTCCCGAGTCTCCACGATTGCCGATTTTCTTTTTCTTTTTCTCAATCATGAACTTGCTTCTTCCGACTCGACCCTGATTGATGCGGAGCTGACCGCCGAGACCCGTGGCGTCTTGATCATTTGGCACGCCACATTAAAAGTACGAGGCGTGCAAGCGTATGAGATGCCGGTCGCCAAGCCTGTGGCCAACGGGTCGCCCGATGTTTGCCTTTGTCTCGACTCAGCATGTTGTCAGTTGGGTGTGTGAGTGTTGCTTGGCTGAGGCTGATTTGCTTGAATCCTTGTCAATAGCAGTAGGGCGGGTGAGTGTCGAGAATTGTCAACTGTTGCCGAGATTTGTTTTCATGATGAATTGCTTTTCAGATGATTTTATTCGAAACTCGTAGAAGCTATTGATATCTGGGCTAGAGAGATGGTTCGACGCGACGCCTGTGACTGAAGAGCCAAGGTGTCACGATGGAACAAGCAATAGACAGAATTAGCTCTGGTTCAAATCTATTACAGTAACTACATAGTTTCGAGTTTATATCAACGTCCGAGGATAGAATTATGTCACGTGTTGCTTTTTAGGTTTTCTATTGAGTGATAGTTTTCTTCTTGGTGCATGGTGGGACGTTTCGATCTTGACTGACTGATCACATGTGGAACGATGAGTGCATCTCACCTGGCGCCTGATGAAACAAGTGGCCCTCACGTGCTGAGTTGAATTTGGCACAATATTGCAAGGTATTGATCTGTTTTTTATGATTATCAGCTGTAGTAATCCCTCATTCATTAATGGTGAGTCTCAATGGTATGGACGTGAGAGCCGTCCAAGTAAGTAAGGTGCTATATGCATCTCAACTCTTGACAGTATCAACCAGGACTCATTTCACTTTGGGTAGGTATTATAAGGTGTGTACACAGTGTGATGAATACTTCAAATTATCTACCAAGCAGTGAAATGTATTTCAATTCCGAGCTGTGGACGTTATATCTCATTCTAGCCTGAGCAACTTCACTCATCCAGGCAGTACCTATCGACTACAGACCACCTCCTAGATTCATCACAATCATGCGCACTGAGTAATAGTCATTACAACAGCTTGAGCTCCCCCAGCATCAGCAGCGCCTGTAGCCACAGCCGCAGCACTAGTCACAACAGCGCCTCCTCCATTGCCATTCGCATCACCACTACCAGCTTCGACACCAAGGCCAGCGTTGAATACATCAGCAGCAGCCTGGTCCTGAGTCGTAGCCTTTGCAGCGGCAGCGGCGCTGGTGCAGCTAGCTACAACATCTGCATCGGCCTTGCAACTATCTCCAAGACGCTGGCAGATGAAATCGGCAATGATGCCAATCTTTTGCGCAGATCCGTGGTTAAAGTCGGCGTCGTTGGATGGTGCGAAGGATTCTTCCTTTCGACCGTCAAGTCCAGCGGCAAAGATGATGCTGGGATCAGAGCAGGATCCAAAGCTACCGGCCTGTCGCTTCTTCAAGGCGTTGGCGGCCTTGCACTCATCAACTTGAGTCTCACACTGAGCGATACCACCGTCAAGCTCGCCAGAGTTGGCGGCGTTGGCGCAGGCGTTATGCTGGATATCACAAGATCGGCTGATGGCAGCACCACCGCCAGTGAAGGTGTTGCCGTTGACTGCGAAGGGTCGATTGCCGGTAGAGGAGACGACGGGAGGAGCAGGACCACCGAGGGTGCCAGTGAAAGCCTGAATGTTGGCTCCAGCTGAAGTGACCTGACCGACGGTTGCAGAAGTGAGAGTTGCGAGAACGGCATCGGTTGCATCAGCGGCGACGGTCTTGACGATTGTAGAGCATGAGCCCTGGGCAGCCTGCTCGGAAGCTCCCGGGGCCACGGGGGTGATGACCCTGGTGATGATAGCGCTAGAGTCGACAGCAGCTGGGGGGTTGGAAGAGGCTGGAGGCTTAGCAGCGCATCCCTTTCCCTTTGTTGGGGCAGCTGTTGTTGCTGCGTCGGCAGTGGTAGCTGCTTCGTCGCCAGCATTGTTGTTGTTTCCAGCATCAGTGGTCACCGCGGCAGCAGATGTTTCAGCGACCTCGGAAGCGGCATCAGAGGCAGCATCAGAAGCAGCAGCAGATTCCGAGGCCACTCCAGAAGCTACTCCGGTAGCGCCTCCAGCACCGCCAGCACCGCCAGCACCGCCACCAGCGACAATGGTAGAGAGATCAACGGTTCCAGTGACAGTCGCGACATCGAAATCAGCCAGGTTGACCAGATCAGTAGCGGCGATGCCTCCAGTGCCAGTAAAGGTCTGGGCGACATCAGCGACAGCAGCTGCAATCTCATCTTCGGTAGCGTCAAGGACAAGAAGCTTCTCGGAGAAGATGCAGCCGAGCTCAGGTTCCTCAGTGTCGCAAGAGTTTCCCTTTCCAGTCGCATCACCAGTCTAAAAGCAGTTTAGTATTAAGAGAATCGGATTAAGGAAGTTGTAACTTACATCACCAGGAGCAAAAGTTCCACTCAGAAGAGCCAGGTTGGGATCAGCGCCAATACCAGCCAACTGCTTCGCCAGCTCAAGAGTGATGGCCTTGTTCAAAGCCCCAGCATTCTCCGAAGCAGCGTCCTGGTGCTGCGTCAGAGCACCAATCTCCGGGTTGACAGCGGCCTCGGTACAAAGCTTGCTAGCAACGCCAACACCAGCCGTGTTTCGCTCAATAGCCTGGAACAAGAGAGCACCAGCCATGCCACGGAGATCGCCAGCAGCCTTTGCGTTGGTGAAAGCTTGATCGGCGGTTTCCTGCTTCAGACAGGCGAGGTTGGTAACGTCACCCGCACCAGCTGCGGCAGCGGCATCGCCCAAGAGACCAAAGACGGGGTCCTGGATATTCTTGGGGTTATCCAAGTTGAGAAACTCGCGGGTGATCTCAAGGACGAAATCATGCGAGTGTTCCTGAGGAACCTGACGCTTGTGGAGGTGTCCCAGCTTGCTAGGAGCAAAGCGCTTGAAGCCAGGAAGACCCAAAGGAGATGCAGAAGCAAGCCCAAGAAGGGCAGTAGTGAAAGTCAAAGATGGAATCATTGTGAAAATTTTGACAAGAGGCGTTCAAAAGAAGATATGTAATAGACCGAACCAAGCAGTCAAAAGAATTAACAATAAAAAGAAAAAAAGGTTGCCAAGAGATTGACTCGTAAAATGAAAGAAAGAGCTCACAGAGCGTCTAGAGAATGGAATGAGAAACAAAGTTGAGTGTGAAGACTGAAAGTGGTGGATGATGAGAGTTCAAACGACAAAGGCGTCAGTTGAAGGATTTATAGTTGCATCTTGTCAATGGGTTGAAAGAAACCAAAACATCACATCGCCTATTCGAGCCGAATTCCCGTCATCACCTAGCGCGGAAGAGTTTCAGGCCTTTGAAGCAATCTTCATCCGAACCCCAATTTTAGTACAAATTCGGGGATCTAGATGCCATGCGACAGAGTCACTGAAGCAAAGGTGTAGTCGCGGCTGCAACCTGAAGCCGGAGATCAGACAGTATGAGCCGCAGATCTTGATCTCAGGAGTTTGAAGCGTCTGGGTAGGGGTTAGGTCGGTGTCGCAGGGGGCGGTTTGGGGTTAGCGGGAGAAAGGTGCAGGGGGTTTCAGAGTATGGTCTCAAACCTTCGCTTGGAATACAAGGCTGGAAGAGGAATAGAGAAGTGACTAAAGTGCGGAAGAACGGCAAGTAACATCCGTGAATTGTAGGAGGAGGGCATCAAGGGCTTGTAAAGTTCATTGTGGGTGGCTGGAGCGTAACCACCCCCCCTTTCTTTGTTCACTCAGAAACGCAAAACCTGCCATTGGCACCAAACTTGTGTCTAGAACATGTCCATCAAACCAGACTTTCGACCCTTCATCCCGGCAACCCGATCCGTCGTCCCATGAGCGTGTTTCTGCACGCGCCTTGTGTCTTGCAAGCTGCCCTGAACGACCGACCAGTCCACTTACTCACTGGACCACACGGTCGGTGAAATTCTGACTCGTGAAACCTAGACACGGGTATCTAGGGCTTTTGAGAGTCTCGGCGGCATTCGTAACCTTTAGCGGGCCATTGTGGGTTGTCTCACTCGGGATCTCGGTCCAAATGCTTAGAGTGCGTGCTCCGCTCGCAGATCTAAGGGTCCTTGGTGTTGAGAGCACAACAAGACCCTTGATTCTATGCAACTATGCAGTAGATTTACCTATCTCTTTCAAATGAAGTTTAATTTCGGATTTTAGATCGTCTGTCACTTTTGGATCTATCCACGAACTGCTAAATGCCTAGTTGGCTAATTCACCTTGACGTCGGTCGGTGTTAGAGCAGCTGCACGATAGACAAGTGTCTCGGTCTATAAAAGCGGTAAACCGCCACGTAATAAGAGATGGGTACTCTGCCGATCAAATACTGGGACTTGATGATAAGAAACAAGTGCGCTTTATCGTTATGCTATCTCGTTGGACGGAGAGTAAGACAGGACACGACTTCACGCTGGTTCAAGGACGATAAGGCAAAGTTCTTTGCCACTATATAATGGGGATAAATCTAGAAAGAAATAAGGAAATCTCAATCTACGTTGTCCTCGTCACGAGTAGACATCTATCCAGTTTCTACTATTATGTCACTAAAATGTCTCATTTGGCTCTTCTTCTTAATTACCTTCGCATCCAGCATTGCAACCGGGGCAAAGCATACTGATCAATGGGGAAAAATATTGGGAATCGCAAATCCATTCACACATGATATTTACTCAAGTAAATATGCTCTCAACGAGGACGGGGCGCCCAACAACGAGGGCGAGGTAGGTTTGACTGAATCACTACCCTAGACCAAATCTAACCTTTAAGCTAGGCCCACGGCAAAGTCACACCTCCAGAAGGCGCCAAGTTTTCTTCCATCAAGCTCAATGACAAAGAGAAAACGGAGATGGCAGTCTTCATATCCGACCAGGTTGAGCAAAGCCGAGTTGAGCATGCTTTTGTCATTGTCCATGGCAAGCTTCGAAATGGAGACTACTACTGGGAGACGATGAACAAGGTTGTGAAACGCGCCAAGGCAAAAAACTATCCTGGATCGAGTCACGAGAGCATTATTATTGCCCCTCAGTTCTTCTCCAAAGTTTTCAACTCGGGCCAATACACGCCGGGCCAACTTGCTTGGGGAGATCTGAACGCGTGGCAAGCCGGGAGTGTAGCGACACACCCCCCAGAGACGAGCTTTTCGTCGATGGACGCCCTGGATGCGTTGCTTGTTGATGTCTCGAACAGAGAAAAGTATCCTAGGATGAAAAATGCCACCATTGTTGGCCACGGTGGAGGTGGACAACTTGTACAGAGGTACGCGGCCGTTGGCAAAGATCCCCCGGCTAACATCTCGGTTCGCTATATTCACGGCGATGCTTCATCCTGCGCATACTTCACCACTGATCGACCAATCATGGAAGACAAAGATACTGCGCCGGGTGCTTGCGAGTTCTACAACACTTGGCGATACGGATTCGATCAGTTCCCCGGCACAATTGACGGTCGAAAATCTCCCAAGGAGTACTTCAAGCAGTACATCACACGGGATGTGGTATCCATTGTTGGATACCGCGATGTAAAGAGCAACGGCGACACATCTTGCATGGCCAGAGCTCAGGGCGGAACCAAAAGGCGAGATCGTAACCTGGTTTGGTATAGGTACATCAACACGCTTGCAAGGACGAGCGAGAACCTAGAGGGATTCCCCGGAAGATTTGACAATCTTCCGGATTGGAGTTTGGTTCTGAACAGCTCTGTCAACTTGAGGCTCACTGTGGTTGAGGGTGCTGCTCACGATGTTGCCGAGGTTCTGCAGAGTGAAAATGGCCTGTCGGCGCTGTTTAGTGATGGAGACGTGTATATTGGTTGGAGGCCAAAGGTTTAGGATTAGGTAGTTAGTAGAGAGAAATGAAGATGATTTGGGCATTTCCTTAGACTACCTATACATTCCTATAGCAAAACTCCCAAAATATCGTCAGGTTTATAGCCCAGGCAAGATCTCGGGGCAAGGACCCCTTATCGTGCAAGGCCGGTATGCTATGAGATCATTCAAAGACAATTCGGAGCCGAGATTGCATTCACTTTGATTCGCTCTCTTGAGCCGCGCGGTATCTGCCGAAAAGATCGACAACAAATACGGACCCGAAAGACGAGAAACACGGCGGGAATTTACCACTACTACGCTCGTGCGTCTATCCAGAAAGCTTCATTGGCTTCTTGACCCTGTTGATCCACCAAAGGCCCAATAATTCACGCCTTGTGTGTTGACAACTGCCTCCACAACGGAACTTTTTGACCCATATGTGCTGCGAAATCTGTCTCAGAGATGCAGCTTCGGGAATATAAACACTCCGAGATCTTCACCGACGGGATTTTCACACATCTCGCCTTTTCGGCCCAAGAGGACTCGCCGCTTAGATAATGAACGGTATAGATATAATTACTCGTGAATAGCTTCACTTGACCATGTCTTGATGCGATTAGGTTGGGCCACATCTCTAGTCTTTACCGCACTACAACACTATTCGACAACAATTTTGTGGTTTTGCCTGCCATGTTGGTCAAAGAACTACTAGAAGTTCCTTGGAGCTTCTTAAAGTCCACAGCATCAACGTCGGAAATCCCCTTGTCTTACTTTGTGGCACCTCTCATCGCCATCATAACAGCATGCTTCCTTTTCACGTCCAAGCCAAACGCCCCTTGTCTGAACCCTCGAGGTCTTTTCGACATCGTTAATGGCCGGGCAAAAAAGCAATTCCTCTTCGGACTTCGGTCTATGCTCAAGACTTGGTTCGATGCCAATCCTCATAAACCGGCGTCTGTGTTTAGTGATATTGGACCCATGACGGTGCTGCCACCGTCGATGGCCAATGAGATTCGAAGCGACCCAAGATTGAGCTTTGTAGAGTTCAGTGTCAAAGTACGTCGGTTTTTTGGAGGGCGATAAGGGTCTATGAGAGCGCTAACACGGCGCATCAGTTCTTCCACACTTCCATTCCAGGGTTTGAGGCATTCAATGAGGGAACTCGTGATAGCATCACCTTGACAGTCATCAACAAGGATCTTACAAAGCGGCTAGGTGAGCCCAAGTTTGATGTTTTGCGATGCTTCGACGTGACTGACATTCCTTGCTCAGCCCAGGTCACCCAGCCTCTGGCAGAAGAGACTACATTAGCGATGCAGGGCATTTTTACTGATAACAAAGGTGAGAGTGGTGCACCTGTTACGAGATTGACGGATTACTGATACTAGTAGAATGGCATATCATCAATATTAGAGAAAAGATTCTCCATCTTGTTGCGCGTATATCCTCGCGTGTCTTTCTGGGCGATGAACTCTGTCGGGATGAAGCTTGGCTGAAGATCACCAGGGAACACGCCATGAATGGCTTCGTCGCTGCTGACTTGCTTCGCGCATGGCCAGAAGCTCTGAGGCCTATTGTTTCCTGGTTTATGCCACACTGTCGGACTGCAAGATGTCAGATTAGAGAAGCGGAGAAAATTATTGGCCCCGTCATCTCGAAACGCCGAGAAGCAAAAAGGGCCGCCCTCAGGGAAGGCAGAGAGGCACCCGTTCACAACGACGCCATTGAATGGTTTGAACAGGCTTCCAAGGGTACACCGTATAACCCAGCTCTTTCTCAGCTGTTCTTATCAACCGTCGCGATACACACAACCACCGATTTGCTCTGTCAGACCATGATTGATATCGCCAGGCACCCGGAATACTTTGAGCCCCTACGAGAAGAGGTGACAAGGGTTCTTGAGCAGGATGGCTGGAAGAAAACTTCTCTGCATAGCATGCAGCTGCTGGATAGTGTTGTAAAGGAGAGCCAAAGACTGAAACCTCTGCAACTTGGTGTGCTCCTCAACACCCACCTTTACTTCCAATGCTAACATGCTGTAGCTAGTATGCAACGCTTAGCCGTCAAGGATGTCCAACTTTCCGACGGCACCTTGATCCCTAAAGGAACAGCATCCTGCGTCTCCTCCCACGCTCTATGGGACCCCAACGTATACGAGTCACCCTCCACATGGGACGGCCACCGTTTCCTCCGCCAGAGAAAAATCCCCGGCAAGGAAAACTCATGTCAGCTCGTGAGCACGAGTGAAAACCATCTTGGATTCGGTCACGGGAAACATGCCTGTCCAGGACGATTCTTTGCTGCCAACGAGATCAAGATTGCACTGGCTCATCTCTTGCTGGAATATGAGTGGAGGCTGCCTGAGGGTGAGACTTTGGATGTTCAGGATTTTGGGATTACGCCTATTATGAACCAGACTCTTCAGATGGAGTTTCGCAAAAGAGACTGAGCATGAACAGCAGCGAATTCTCAGCACTCGTCATGTTTTTGTTCCTTGTTACGGACAGGCCTTGGTAGATTTCGGCAATCGTCAAGACCTTAGATAACAGTCAAGCTTCAAGGTAACTCTTGAAGCACCAATAGAGCTCAAATTCATCAGCCAAGCCCCCCAAGATTAAAGAAACTGTTTATAGTTTCCTCATAACGTCTGGGTCGACCCATATCTTGCCGACGCAGCCTCGGTTCAACCTCACATCTTCCCCCACGGCTGCTTTCGCAAGCTCTGAATTCCTCGGCAAGTTAGCAGTTTGAGCTGTCTCTTGGCCAGGATCCAAGCAATGCTGTCGCTTAAGATTGCTGTATATGGTCTTAACCGCTCGTATTCATCACGGTCGGTCCATCATGACCCAACATTGCTTGGTTGGGTCAAGGTTTGGCCTACTGCTCTCACCAATAAAAATGGAAGAAAAAGATCTCGTCTAAATCGAGTCGAATTCTATACTTTAAGAAATGAAAAGAGTGTGTTTATCACCCGTTTTGCAGAAGAGATTTGTCAGTCGGATAGATTTTCATCCGTCTAGCGAGGTTCTGTGTGAATTCGGCGTATTTTGTTGTCTATAAAAGTCTATAGCATTCCCAAGACAATCTAGCAATGGCCAAGTCAACGTCAGGCAACTCCCCACAACCAGAGACAACACACCAAACATTAATTAACTCATTCATCTACAATGGTCAAAGTCACAGTCGCAGGTGGCTCCAATGGCTTAGGTCGAGTCATCGCCCGTGCCATCGCTGCAACCGGTAAGCATGACGTTTCGATCCTCTCTAGACAGGTTTGTGATATCACTACAACCATCTTGATCTGGTTCTAGCTAACAGCTAGGCCACACGCATAGGCTAAGGAAGCTACTGAAGAGAACCCTATCCCGGCTCTGGTTGTGGACTATACTAACCCGGAGAATAACGCTGATGTTCTTCGGTCTAACGGCACTGAAGTCGTCATATCTACCATCGGCATCCTCTTTGAAGACACCCACAAATCTCAGATGAATCTCATCGAAGGTGCTGAAAAGTCTGGAACTGTCAAAAGATTCGCCCCCAGCGAGTTTGCCTACGATTATGACGCAGCTGCAGAAGGGTAAGTCATCCCTGCTTTGGTCACCTATACCCACTTACACCCGAATCATAGCGGGTATCCATGCCAAGTTCCTGGTCTCGAGGGTTACAAGGGCAACAAGTACAAGATTGAGGCTGCCAAGAAACTTCAATCCACGAGTATGGAATCTACTCGTTTCATGATTGGGTTTCTGATGGATTACTACGGCGTTCCGGCCGAGACACCTCCTGTCTTGCCTCTTGCTGTGGTCCTGGACATGGAGAACAACAAGGCAGCCTTGCCTGGTACCGGGGATGATAAGGTTACTTTGACGCATTCTGAAACGATTGGCAAATTTGTCGCCGCCAGTTTGGATCTGAAGGAGTGGCCGGAAAAGTCGTGGATTATTGGGGACACCTTGACTTGGCGGGAGGCGCTTGGCTTTGCCGAAAACGCGCGTAGTAAGTCATTCTCCAACTTGATCCCAGTCTGGACCTTCTGGCTAATGCTATATCTCACAGAGATCAAGTTTGATGTCCACTTTGACTCTATCGATGATCTGAAAACATCAAAGATCACAGAACTTCCCGGTAACGTATCAAAGTACGAGTTAGCAGGAAGGCCGTTCATTGACGGAATGATGTCTCTTTGGTCTTTGGGGTTCGCCTGGGGCTGGTACGACTTGACTTCATACAAGAAGTCTGAAAAGACATTGAATGAGATGTTTCCAAAGTTGGAGACACTCACGTTCAAGAGCTTCATGGCGCGTTGCTTTGGAGAGGTAAAGTGATTGGGGTCTCTGGATAAGAGGTTCGCTTGAGTTGATACTCTGACTAGTCTTGTCCTGAATTGGTTGAGATTATGCTGCTATTTACTAATAGTCTCGTCAATAAATCATCCGAGTTCTGCATGAGTCTAGTCCCAGCATAATAACATCCCTGCAATGGACTGATCTAGCCCGTCGACTTCCGCGTTGTTCGGTGGCGGAAAATACAGTGATTGGGGACAAATGCTCTGTTGTTTCAGCGCCACGGCGCTTATGAGCGATAGTTCTGAGGGGCCAAATTGTGGCGAGCTGAATACGGCACTTGGCATACGCTACAGAGGTTGATAAACTGTTCGCTGCAGCAAGTTACAGCCATCAATCCTAACCTATCTTTCCCCAAACTCTCACAATGCCCACCACCTACACAGTCATATTTGCCAATGCGCATGGCTCGCACGGCGAGTACGTGTTCTGCATGGAGGAACCCATCATTAACAATGATCCGACGGCCGAAAATGTCATCACCAACGCTTTGATGGCACGGCACGTCGCGAACGGTAATGATTTCACTCTCACCACCGAGATCCAATTCAATGCTTGTAAGTGTCGAGGCCGCCTAGGTAGGAACCTGTCCTGACCATGTGTACCTAGGGTGTGGGAAATTTGCCAGTCAACCAGCCCCTGGCGTTATCCCCATACAAGGTCGTAGTGAGGCCGTTGAGCTCGGAAGTAACAAGAATGCCGGCGGTAAGATATATTCCATTCCGTGCATTGATTCGGGATGATAAGAGGCTAATGGCATTTTCGCAGATACCCTTTCAATGATTCTAGAAGATAAATCAGTAGATTTTGACAAGGAGAAGAATAAACATGCCCCTACCGGTTGTTTCACAATTGTTCAGCCTACTAGCTTCAATGCGGGCGACCATATTGCAATTGGTCTCGCTCAAAAGGACAGTACTAGTAGCGACATCCCCTCGTCAATGGTAAGTTATAGATGCTTCCTAGGTGACAAACAATATGCTAACGATGATGGGTATGGATCTTGGCTGATCAGAATATGACCACCAACATCCAGCCGGTCGTCAAATTCCATGTCTTGAAGGTCATGCAAACATCAGTTGGAAACGTCAATTACCAGTCATTTTCCACAAAGCCTGGGGTGATTGATTTCACAAATGGTGAGGGCCAGGGCCATTATGCTGCACGAGTCGTCCACGAAGAGAATGGCGAGTTCACCGTCACCTATCAGTGAAAGGCCATTGTACTAGCGCTGAGATATGATGCTATGGTATATTAGAAATGTGTTCTTTGATAACTGAGCCTGAAGGTCGTTAGCCCCATAGAAATTATGTGTGAGGGCCGCCCACCCTGTGTGCCAGGGGTAATGGATTGGCTTGCTAGAGACCTACTAGTTGGATTCTAGGGTATAAATGAATGAGACTAGCACCGCTTAGAAGCAAATAATCATATAAACAGCTCGGCCTGACTAAGGAACCTGACACGCGCAACTCTCCGAGACGACATCCTCCCTCGCGTCGGATCAAACAATACGTGTTTTAATTGCCCGGGGACTGACTGTGCTCATAATGTCAAGCAATGTGACGGCAACTCGGCCCGTAAAGGCGTGCACGGAATGTAAACAGGCCAAGGTACCGCTTACCCGAACCCTCCTGATAGTCCATGACGGACGGGTTGACGTTGCTCAATAGCTACGATGTGACTCCAAAGACAAGTTTCCTAACCCCTGTTCACGATGCCAATCAAGGCATCTCTTTTGCACTGTAGATGCGAGCTTTAAGCGGACCCCGGCGAGGAAGTAAGGAGACAATTTCTGATATCATGTCATTTGCTGACCAGGACCTCATGCAGACGCCTGGAGGCTATGAGCAGGGAGCTCCAAGAGCTGCGTAATCAACGAGATGAGGACCATCCGTCCTCCAGGACAGAGTCGACTGCCGATTCTGGTCCTTCAACGATTGAGGATGATGGGCAGGATGATTTCTCACTGACTGTGCCAGCCGTGAGCCTGAACGGCATACTAATAAATTCTTCGGTAGCCACTGAAGCAATCAGAACGTAGGTATCAAGGTGAAGAGTTACTCCAAACCTACTCACCAAGTCGCAGATTTGCCCAAGTCTTTCGTCCACAACTTCCAGTCATTGGATCACTATCAGCCGACGACACGTACCAATCCCAACCATTTCTCTTCTGGACGATAATCATTATTATTGCGTGTCACTTACCCGGCCAACAATACGCCGAGATGCTCCAATTACTCCAGGAGCCATACACCACCATGCTTCATCAGCAAATTCTTGACGCTCCTCTACCTCTTTACAAGATACAGGCTTTGTTATTACTGTGTCATTGGCCATTACCTTGCGAAACGCAGACGAGAGATCCTAGCTGGCTATACTGCGGAGTTCTCATCCAGGCAGCTAGGTTCATGAGTCTTGATCGTCAGCAGACTGTGCCATCCCTGCGAAGTCTGGGCGTTGCCTCAGGTAGCATCAGAGCGAGGATCAATACTTGGTTGGGTTGCTTCTGCGTATCTACATCGTAAGTCGGCGTGACCGAGTTGCATACCTCTTGACTGACAGACAATATTAGGTTGAGCTTGCACTTGGGACTACCTCCCCCAATCGATTCTGATCTCGACTTTGGCAGCATCCACTCCTTTCTCAGACGACAAACGGCACCACCTACCTTTGCCATGCAAGTTCGCGTCCAACTTATCGTGGCAAAGTTTACATCTCTTCTAAACCACGACATGGGCGAAGGTGCAAGCTCCTCCTTTATCAGACTTCTAGATACCGAACTAGATGCGTTGAGAGCCGAAGTATCTCTCGAAGATGAGCAAATGAGAGCTGTCGAGCTCGGAATTCTAGGCGCCAAGATGCATCTCTACGCCTTGGTCATCACCAAAGATTCAAACAACTCATCTTCGCGGCAGATAATGTTGAGAACAGCCCGCGATGTCGCTCTTAGAATCATTCACATATCGACTTTGGCTATGCGCAACGCCCCGCCTGATGGACAGGATCAAGAACTTGTTCGAAAACAACGGTGTTTGCCCAAGAATCATTACAGATGTCTCGCCTTTGCTACGATATTTCTCTTAAAATTCTTTCATCGTCGTGGATCTGATGTCCCTGAAGAGAGGCATGCTGTGGCGAATCACATCTCGATGGCACAGAATCTCTTCAAAGCTTGCGCGACTGAGCCTCGGGACGAATACAACCGGACGGCAAGGGTGTTTGAGGTTCTTGGAAGAGAAAATCCAAAGTCGATTGAGCCAGATGCACTACGTCTTACTCACAGGATGGGCGTGTCAATAGTTTTTGACGCCGTGAGTAATGCCTCCGAAGCTCGTGGTAAGCCCGTGGAAATCCGTGAGAACGAGACCATCCAGGATGAAGGAGAGCCCACAGAATCAAGGACCAATGAACCGTTATTGAACCAACCTGAGGTAGAAATGGATCAGCCTGATACAAACTCGGAATTTCTCAAGGGCTTTTGGAATGATCCATATATGAGCTTGTTGTCCTTTGACCCAACGCCACTTGAGTCGGAGTATCAAGACTCTTGGACATCATTCTGAGGTGAATAACAAGACCACCTAATATAAACAGTCTCTTATTATATGTTCTAACTGATGGTGTTATAGGAGATAAAATAAAGGTACATTATGGCGAGAGCCTAAAAAGCCCCGTCACATTATTTGATATTTGCCAACATACGTCTGGCCACAGATAGCACCCCGACACTTCCAATCGCAACAGCAAGCTTTGTTGAATTAGACCAGGTCCGAATACCGAAAGAACTTGATGATTGGCTCACACTAGCCTCGGGAAGCTTGAGATTGGCAAGTCCCAAGTGCTCCTGTGACCCATGAATATCACTCTCCATGAAGCCTCCCGCAGACTTTTTCTTTCCAGAGCGAACTCGTGGAATCGTCACCTTGAAGGCCATTGCGGGATCAAAGAAACCCATCCAGATTATGTCTTCTTTTGGGATACCGAGGGCTTTGGATACGTTGGCGGGAGAGAGGAGTCCTGAAGACTTGATGGCGTGGTAGTCGGTTTCGGAATCGAAGATGGCGTCGATGGTGATCTCATATGGGCCGGCGTTCTTGGATCGGAGGATCCGGCACAAGTCTGATAACGTTTTGGGCTCTCGTGGTGGTTGAGTTGGAGGGATATGCTTGGCGCCGGGGAGTTGTTTTGGGGTCGGTTTAGGGAGTTGATCTCGGAGACTTGAGATGCTTTCCCTGAAGGCATCATCAGATGAAGTTGGCGAGCCTCTGCCTATTGTGGCAACGCTTCCTCGCAGCAAAGGTCCTTGAAGTTTACTGGATGACGGCTCTCCGTTATCGAGGACGAGATGTTCCTCGCCCGGCTCCAGGTCCATAAGATGGTAGAGTGAGAATTCAGCACAAGCACCCATCTCAATCTCCATAAGACCACCAATTCCAAAGCCAAAGTTTCCAGCAGTTGCCTTTTGACCGGGATAAGGTGCGTGCTTTGTGTGTGTCAATACCTGTCTAATTTTAGGGTGCAAGTAAGTACTCACAATCATTCCAACCCTCGCCTTGGAAGCAACACTATTCGCAAGCTGCTGCGTAGATGCTAGCGCTTCCGCAACGACGAAAAGCTCTCCTGGTCCTGCGGCGTTGTACTGATCTCTCCCGTAGACGTGAAAATCGAGTTTCCATTCGCCGGCATTATCAGGGTGTTGTTGGTGGACGTAGCCCTTGACCATGGCAAGAACGTCATCAATTTGTGAGATGAGAATATCTATAACGTGTTAGATAGCGCACTCTATGGGAAATGGAAATCTTACAATCCTTGACGCCACCTAGAAACAGGGTCCGGTAGCCTACTAACCGAGCAGCTTCGAGCTTTAGTTGATACGGCTTGCCGAATTCCTTGGACGGCCGGAACTGCGCGCCCCTGACCCTGACTGATCTACCATCGGCCAGTTGTTCGTATTTCGACTCGGTCAGGTCGAGAGCTCCGCCAGGTCCTCGTAAAAGATCCGGTCTTGTATTCTCGTACAGCGTATGCGCAGCAACCGAAAGAGGCGTACAGATAGAATCCGGAGCTGTAGGCCTCACGTCAAACAGCCCATCAGCATAGACTGTGGACACTGCACCGTGAGACTTGGGGAGTGAGCACAACCCTCCACATTCCATAATCTTGCCCATGTGTAGAAAGCCGCCGATTCGAGACTGTATATCCTCCTCTGTGAGACCCTCGACCTGTCGTTTGAGTTGGTATGTGCAGTAGGCGACGTATGGTGATGGATCATATGCTCTGCCGCCGATGATAACGTCAAAATCGGGGTTGGCATCCATGGCGTCGATAAAGGGCTCTGGGCCCATTTGAGCAACAACTCGGACTGATGCTTCAATTTCTTCTTCTGTTGCAGAGGGGACACAGACACCACATCCAGTTACTCGGCCTTGATCGAGTCGTTGAAGAATAACGGATTTGTCGACTCCGGAAAATAAGGATATCGTCTTGAAGTTGTAATCTCTGGAAACGAGTTAGCAAGCTGGGTAGGCGAGGGCGAGTAGCTGACTTACTTGTTCCCCTCCTCGGCAGCAATCTCCTCAATAATCTCTCCCATTTCCTTGACATGCTCGTCTGTCCCATCACCGCCCGCTGACCCAAAAATAAGTGGCACACGAAACGTGTGCACAAGTCGGAGCAGCTTAGACAAGTCTTTTGCGTAGGCCGAGCGGGGACAAGACATGGATCCAAGAGCAAGCTTCTGAGGACCGCTATCGGTAGAGCCCGAGTCGAGGATGATGGCTGTCGGGATGCCATTGGGGACCATGTGGGCGAGTTCATATCGTGTGAGTTCTTCGTCAAAGCCGTAGCCTAACATGCCGACGGGGGCGATGATCTGGCAGATGGGCCGGGACGCCATGTTGTTGGTTTGTTTAAGGCTGGTCATCTGATGGAAGGTGCTGGAGGCGTATATCTGAGGGTGATTGATGGATTTTGGGAGTTTTTCTAGGCTGATAAGTGATAGAAAGGAGGTCGCAAGTGTGATGTAAGTTGGACTCAGATATGGAATGGTTCCTCCCGGGTATAAGAGCAACAGAACACTATTACCAACCCAACCGGACTTTGAGAACTTCTCGGATCGCCGTTCCCTGTATCAACTATACCTCTAGTATTCTTTTTCTTCCGATGATGACAAGGTCAAGCTCAAAATTCATGCCTCGGCAGAGTTAACTTTAAAAGCCGAATCTCGCACTCCACGCCGAACCTCGCTCGCTTACGGTCCCCCGCCACAGAGCGTAAGCTTCCAACTCCGTCGGATCTGCCAAGACCTACGGAGAAGGGGGCTTACGGTCCGTAGATAGGTGAGATGACCAATGGGACGGATTCCAGGAGAACGGCAGTTGAAATCGTAGCGAGAAACGGCTGTGGACAAGCGAAACTTGGCGTGAGAATTGTATCGTAGGGCTGAACTAAGGTGTGTGGTTTAGATCTTGAGACCAGGTTTTTGTCACACATGGGTATGGACCATGCTGTACGCAGTCGGTAAACTGTCTAATCCTTTGCCAAGATGTTTGTTGGTTCAAATGAAATGAACCAACAGGTAGAGAGCCCTCGCATTCTTTGTCCTCGCATTCCCAATCCTCCGTCTACCAGCCTCCTCCCAAGGCTTGACCTCGCAACTCCGTTGGGTTCGCACTCAACTCCAAGTCCGACGGGGCCCTTCCCAAAAAAACAATCAAAAAATCCTTTCACCACAAATCCAGAAATGATCAACTGTCCATCAGGATGACACCGCCCCCGCCTAGGCGCGTTTCGCCTGATGGACCGAAGGGCGGCCGGGGTCTTGATTGGTCTTGCTCGGATTCAGGACCAATTATAGCACTGCTCCAGGGTTTCACGGCAGTTGGATCCAATGTAAGCTCAGCCTTGTCCGTGTGGGCTCAGATCAATCTTTGACCAGGGCTATTATCTTGAGGTTGTGCTTTGGTTGATACTTAATTGCTCATGTCTCATCTTGGAAGTTGAATTTTGACATTACAATCTTTACTTTACTTTACTTTACCTACTTGACTTTATAACAACATACGACATCAAGTCTATAGGTGCACACTTTGCCTAGCCATTGCATCAATCTCGCTATTCCCCAAGGCAATGTCCAAGTACGAACCCTACCGTGGAGAACCGACAAAGTCGGGCGAAATCGCTCCAGACTACATTGAACTAGAAGCAACAAGATGGCGATCCGTCCCCCAAGAAGACCAAGAAATAAACACCGCTTACGACCCAGCCCAACCCATCGAAACAGCATCAACCCAAAGGTCAAAAAACGACATGGAGACACAATTACCCCTTGGCCAAGCTATAAAAAAGTACCCCAAGATCGCGGGTTATTGTCTCGCCATGACAATCCCCATCATTGGCTGGGGCTACGACTTGCTCGTAGTCGGTGCAATCACAGGCGAGGACTCTTTCAAGGCGGATTACGGAAAGATGATTGATGGAGAAATGACCATTCCGGGAAATTGGCTATCTCTCTGGATGGGTCTTCCCCCCGCTGGAGCAGCCGCAGGTGCCATGTTGGGCGGTTGGTTACAGAATCGAATCGGTCGAAAGTTTTCTCTCATGTTTGGTAGCATCATTTCTGCTGGGGCTATCGCCTGCATCTTTTTCTCCCATCTTCCTCCTGAGCCTGATACCAAGAGAGTCATCATCACTGTTGGTTTGACTTTTCAAGGATTCACTGTTGGTATTATCAAGACGACTTGTCTTACCTGGGTATCGGAAAATGCACCAACAGCACTTCGAGGTCCAGCCATGGCTCTTTTCCCGACTTTTACCTTGATCGGTCAACTTATCGGCGCCATCGTGGTCTATGCAGTCAACCAGATGGGTAACAAGAATGGCTACCTTGGAGCTTTCGGTTCTCAGTGGATTCTCGTGCTTGGTCCTTTCACTCTATCCTGCCTCATGCCCGAGAGTCCTGCCCATCTTATCCGAACCAACCAAGAAGAGAGAGCTATTCGTTCTGCGACCCGTCTTTTCGGCCCCAAGATGAACCCATACAGTGCCTTGGAGAAGATTCGAGAAACTATTGAGGAAGAAAAGGCCACGACTGCATCGGTTTCTTACTGGGCTTGTTTCAAGGGAAGCAACCTCCGCCGTACCATGATTGTCATCCTGGCAAACGTCGTCCCTGCCTTGTTCGGTCTAGAGCTTTTGTCGAATGCAACCGTCTTTCTGCAGAGCATTGGTATGGCATCTGGTCCCAGTTTGCTCATCATGATTGGCGGTATCATCGCAGGAATGGTAGCCAACGGCACTGGTTTCTGGCTTCTTTCTCGCACAGGTCGAAGGAGCATGACTATTGTGTCGATGAGCATTGCCAGCATTTTGTGGGGAGTCATGGGTATTTCGGGCTTCTGGTCAGGCCCTGCACTGGCCTGGCTGGCGGCGGGACTCATGATTTCAGTCATTGTGGTATGCGGTTTGGGCTGCTGGCCAGCATGCTACGCAATCATGGGAGAAACAAGTTCTCTTCAACTTCGATCTCTCACGCATGGTGTAGGAAGTGTTGCATCCCAAGGTGCATCCATCACCCTAGCCGTTCTGCTACCGATGCTCTTCAGCAAAGACAAGGCAGCTCTCGGAGCAAAGACTGCTTTCGTCTTTTGCGGACTCTGCATTATTGGTGTCGTTCTGACCTGGCTGTGGATTCCTGAGATGAAGGGTAGGAGCATGATTGAGCTTGATCACATGTTTGCGATGAGGCTTCCTACGAGGAAGTTTAAGGGGTTTAAGATGGAGACGCATGAGATTCAGGAGGCGTCGCCACTGGCTGAGAGAGGTGTGTAGATGGGTCATGTGGAGGATTTTACGATATACATGGTCTTGTTAGAATGTGCAATTTTAGGAGTCATCACTGAATTTACGGGTCTGTTGGGTAGAAGAACAAACAGCTCCTTGGGTTGTGGTACACCACCCAAGGCCCTATTTAGAGTACAGTTTGTAAACACAGTTCATCGGCATGATAATTCCAAGAGACATGACGCCTTCCTACCTACATGTAGTTCATTCTGTAATGACGGCTCCCGGCAAATTAATTAATAGTATACGGTTACATGTTCATCCTGCCATAGACTCTCGGTTTGAGAGTAGCTTCTCGGACCATAGTCCATGCTTACTTCCCATTTCGGGCTTGCTTTGCTTTCTTCTCAAGAGCTTCTCGAAGAACTTCTTTCAGCGTTCCATCCATACGACCAAAGTAAGCTGCAATGATTAGCACAGACAGCGCAACATGTGCAAAGTGATGATGGACGTACCCAACACTTCATTCCTCAACTTGCCAGGAATACCATCAAGGGTAGGAAGAATATTATGAAGAAACTGCTCCTTCCCACCCTCCTCATCACAAATAATCCTCCAAAGCTTCCTAGGCTGCTCAAAATCCTTATCCTTGACCGAAGTCGAAAATGCAGTCACATGTCCAGCCCAGACTTCATGAGTGGGCATCTGAACACGATGGCTGACGGTTACGGGGCGAAGCTCGGAGAAGACGTAGTCTGGGTCGCCTCCGTAGTTTCCGTTCATGGTTCCTGGGCCGTCGCGGACGTAGGGGGCGTAGACTTTGTTGGTTGGGCGGTTTGGTGGGAGTTGGAAGTAGTTGGGGCCGACCCTGGCTTGTTAGTTATTGGCCTGCAAATAAGACATTGGATTACCTGTAACGATGGGCGTCTGGGTAGCTAAACATTCTAGCTTGGAGGACTTATTGTATAGTTAGCCTTTTATTCTCACGCGGGCGAAATGATAACAAACCCGGATCAGCCGACGGTCCAATGCCTGGCACCATGTTGGACGGCGAGAAGCAAGCCTGCTCAATATCCTGGAAGTAGTTGCTGGGCTGTCTCGCCGTCAGCTACGGAAACAGAAAATAACTAGGGGCAACAAACATTCTTGTTGAGCGTCAGGCGACCAACAAGCCGCAGCGGATACTTCTCAAACGGCCAAGTATAAGTGTCGTCAAAAATGTCAATGGGAGCCTGCTTGATCTCTTCAGGCTTCATGACCTGAATGTATACTCCCCAGGAAGGAAAGTCTCCCTTCTCAATGGCCTTGAAGAGGTCTTTGACGTGGTAGTCTGGCTCTGAGCCAGCCAGTCGGACAGCCGTGTCTGCGTCCATAGTCTTGATGCCATCGTCGGGTCTGAAATGCCACTTGACGTAGACATAGCTTCCGTTCTAGTATCATCAGCCTGATTAAAATGACAGAGCAGAGTGAAATGAAGGCTTACAGCCTTGTTCAGGGTGTACGTGTGAACACTAAACCCATTAATATTCCTCAACGAAGCCGGAATACCACGCTGTCCAAACAAATGCATCAGAGCATGAATACCCTCAGGATTATTAACGTGAAAGTCCCAAAACATGGTATTATCCGGAACATTCGTCTGAGGATGTCGCTTGTGGCTCCTGTTCATGGACGGAAACTTGATGGGGTCCCTGATGAAGAAGACGGGAAGGTCGTTAAAGACAAAGTCCTGGATACCCTCTTCGGTGTAGAACTTTGTCGCCCAGCCTCGAACATCGCGGACTGTGTCGCTGGAGCCCTTTTCACCGCCGACGGTGGAGATTCTGGTGAGGATTGGTGTCTTTTTGCCGATGCCGTTGAGGAACTTGGCGTCAGTGAGGTCTGAGACATCTTCGAGGACCTCGAATTCACCAAAGGCACCAGCAGCCTTTGCATGGACGCTTCTGCAAACGTGTTAGCAGCATGTCAAAATGGATCAGGTGAATATGAGGGCGGGCGTACCGCTCAGGAATGCGTTCTCGGGCAAAATGTGCCAAGACCTCGAGGGTCTGAGTGTCGCTCAAGACAATCAAGCCACCGTTACTGTTGCCATAGCGGACCTGCTGGACTGATCCAGGACTCTCACTCGGTTGCCCTTGACAATTGAGATTAGATATATCACAGAGTGAGGATGGTATGGGGATGTCTACCGTTGGCGAGCGTGCACAGGGGGTTATCGTCTGAGGCAGGCTATGAATGGTAAGTCTCGAGAGACAATACTCGTACTCGGGATTAGACTGACCATGGTATCTGATTTGAAGCAACTCAATGCCGTGAAAAGAGACACACTCTGATCCCAAAGTGAGATGAAGCTCGTCTTATCACCTCCCCCGCTTCACGTATCTCTCATTGGAACGGAACTACCGGATCAAACGTCTACGCAGTTGAAGTCAAAGTAAACAACCCCGCAGGAACATGCGTCCGCCACTAATGTCATGATGATTGTCATCCAAGCCATGCATGTGGTTCGCTCACACCACCGACCACGCATTCGTATCACTCCATAACTTACTCAACAAATAGCTTTCCTCGCTGAAAGTCAGACAAGTTCAGGGAGGGAGGATCAGACGCAGGAGAGCTCCCCAAGCGAGACAGGAAGACGTATCGGACCAATACAAGGCCTGTGGCTTTAAGCTAACATCACGACCTAGTGAAACCTTGTGCCAGACTCACCACCATCATTGGATGGATTGTAATGCCCGATCTGGGCTCATCTGTACCTTGGCAACGTTGATGACCCGCTCTCTCGTCATACTTGACCTACCCGTATCCCCTCTGGTATATCTCCCTCTAGCCCCATTTCCAACGACTCTCTCCTCTCTCTCGTCACCGCAAACATCAACACAGTATCTTTTTTGCCAATCATGAAGACTACCAATCGTCCTGATGAGTGGAAGATTGAGCAGGGACTGTCTGGAGCTGTGCTCCCAGTCCTTGACATGACGGGTCCCGAGACAAAGGCCTTGGATCCTCAGACTTTTGGTGAACTCACCAAAGATGAACAGGCCATCAAGAGCGTCGGCGATCGCGAAAAGCTCTTTGCCGCTGAGCGAAAGGGCTGGACTGGGTAGGCTACTCACATTTGAGTCAATGCTCATGCTGATAAATGCAAGATTCGTCGAGTGGGAGAATTATCCCAAGAAGAAGGATGCCGCGCACAAGATCTTGACTTCTCAGACTTTCCCTCCCAACCCCGAGTTCCAGCTTGGTCCTATTCCCGCAACCAACCCTGTTCTTCCTGGTACTCATTGGAAGATGTGGCACCATGCCATCGGTGGAGAGCTCACCAAGGTCCCTGAGGACTCGTGGGAGACTGTTCTCAAGGAGAAGCATCCGGATATGCTTCATCTTTTGCAGTTTCCTTACAATGGAGAACCTCCTAAGCGTCTTGTTACTGACAAGGAGTTTACGCCCAATTCTCTTCACTTTGTGAGAAATCATGGTGGAATCCCTATTATCAACAAGGAGGACTACAGTTTTCTTTTGGATGGTCTCGTCGCCAATCCTCGTTCATTCACCCTTGATGATCTCATGGACGAATCTCAGTTCCCGCGTATGGAAAAGAGCATCACCATGCAGTGCTCTGGAACCCGTCGAATCGAGCAGATCCTCAAATACGCCGGACAAGGTGACGAAGTCCCCCAGGCACCCTGGGCTGAAGGAGCAATTGGTACTGCTCGCTACGTCGGCATCAGTCTCAAAAAGGTCATCAAGGCATGCGGAGGTTTGGTCGATGGAGCCAAACACCTGGAGTTTTACGGCGCCGATACTTACTTCAAGGACGACAAGACGATGAACTACCTCGTCAGCGTCCCATGGTCCAAGGTCAAAGCAAACGAAGTCATGCTAGCCTGGGAGATGAACGGCGAAACCCTCCCCAGAATCCACGGTTACCCCCTCCGCATCATCGTCTTTGGCTACATCGGTGCCAGAAGCGTCAAGTGGCTTTACCGTATCAAAGCCATCAAAGAACCCTCTCGTGCACCAGTTCAGAGCCAGGAATACCTCTACTTCCCCCAGCAAGTTGGAAAGCACAACTTTAAACTCACAGACGGTATCCAGATCCAGGAGATGCCAGTCAGTTCGGCAATCATGTCGCCTTGGACGAAGCAGGTGGTCATCCACAACGGAAAGATCCGGTGCAAGGGTTGGGCATACTCTGGCGGTGGACGATGGCCTGAACGTGTAGAGCTATCTGCTGATGGTGGTTTCAACTGGTACACGATTCCCCTCGACAAGCTGTCCAAGAAGAGAAGATGGACATGGCGAATCTGGGAGTTTGACCTTCCATGCGATGTTGAAGGATGGGTCGAGATTGTCTGTCGCTGCTGGGACAATTCTCTAAACACACAACCTCCCAATGTTCGAACGGCTTGGAACTGGGGCTTGCACGTCACCAGTTCTTGTCATCGGGTTTCTGTGTACAGCGTTAACAAGAGCAAGCCCAAGACCAAAGATCGGCTGGACGAATTTGAGGAGAAGGGCATTCCCTTTGGTCCTATCACTGTCCCTCTCGCGTTTCCGTCTCAGAGTTGGGATGATTATGAGAAGTTTTGGAAAGAAAATGGCCCGCGTGACGCGGAGGATGACTGATCTGTACCTTGATATTTCTTTGTAAACAGTTTGATAGTTAGCTCGCAAGTAATAACAAGAATGGTATCAAGAGGTGTGCTTCACAGGTGTCACGATGTGTCTTTCTCTTTAGTGACCAAGGACAAGCAAAGCCACCTTGATGATATCTAGATTCTAAACATAGCAACACGACTTCCCTCTTCGGGTTCTTACTTTTCAGGTCGGGATGCCCTATCGATCCACGATATCCGCCAGCCACCAAAGTGGGGAGATGCATGAGACGGCAAGTCGTGACGGCTTCACTCAACAACACGACCTGATAGGCCTGTCTCCTCTACCACAGCAGATGTCACTCCAAGTGCATGTTACACAGCTTCTTTCATTTTCAGGCCTCAGACACACTTCTGATCTTCTACCCAATCGCCAAGCGTATGAGCCAGATGCCCCCAGCTTGTCCCGTGCCGCCTCAGCTGAGGTTGCAGAGCATTCCCATTCTGGGCAGTAGTGTCTCACTTATTTCGCGCAGAGGTACAAGAGGTGATATCGTGTCTTGTACACGTAGTTTTGAACCCAATTGCTCGTATGTAGACCGTCCGAGGAGAAAGGGTTCAGTAGCTGTCTTGGGTGAAGACGAACTTGGTCGCTTGGACATTCTTGATCCTAAACAAATGTCGTGCCTTGCATTCAACTTCGGCCCTGCTGTAACCTCATCTGAGATCAATCTCGATCTTTCAAGATTACCTTTTCCACCTGAACTATCCCCCTCGGCTTTAGGTTTTCTGTACCTGTCATCTACCGGCGCGGCCCGATGTCTCACAGACGGAAAAAGTTGAGCGAATGAGCCTCAGCAGCTCTGCACATCCTTACACAATGGCATACGTAGACCAAGCTTTCAAGACCAACGATTGATGGCTCACCTGAGACAGTAGCCCCCATGTGACGCGAGGTGGAGAGCTGAAGGCGTCTTGGTGTTTATTCCCCTGGACGCCGGGTGGACGATGGTGTAGAGTAACTTAAATAGGCTGCTACCTGCTTCTCAGGGTATTGTTTCATTGTGCATAGTTATCTTTCCATTGTTCACAAGATGAAGGTCGATATTCATCTAGGGCAGTCCTCTGCCACTACACATGGGATCTCTCACGCCGCTGTGCCATACCGCAGACGCCACCCTCTCAATCTTGGAAGAGCAGTGCCAGGAAACGACCCCCACAGCTTTGCGGCCTGGACTCGAACCTTTGTCTCGGACATCGATGAAAAATATCTACGCCCAGAGATTCCATCTCCATCATGGCCTCAGCCCATCCAGGACCTAAGCGACCTCATCGAAAGCACTCCAGAGCTTCGGATGCTTGCCTCGGCCATGTTTGATGAAGTTCCATGCAAGCAACCTTACCTTAGGGATCCAGCTGGACACAAACAAGTTCGGGACTACCAACACATGCTTCATCTCTTTTCCATTATCATGACCAAGATTGCGCCCAGTTGGAGCATGTCAGAGCATGGCCTAGGCATCGTCGGATTCCCATTCAATGCAGTTCTCGACTGGCCCATGGCGACTCGCAGTGGATATGCCTTCTTCCTCAAGGCTGAGGTCAACGCCAAACTCAAGGTCATCCTCGACACATGGAGGGATGATGTTCTCAAGACCAACAAGTCGCAATATGTCCTCACCACCGACCCAGATGGATGGCTAAGCAGCAAAGTGCTGGTCACCATTGAGGGGGAGACCAACGTCGATGGCCAAGATCCCTTACCGTTCCATAAAATATTCGAATGCGACCCCATCGGAGATCCTGTACACTGGGGCTTCCAGTGCTGGGATGACTTTTTTGTGAGGAAATTCAGGGATATGGACAAGATACGGCCCGTTGCATTCCCTGATGATCCAAGATGGATCGTCAACGCCTGCGAGTCGAGACCATATGCCCTCCAAGCCAACGTCAAGGAATACGACACCTTCTGGCTAAAAGGGCAGCCATATTCGGTGGTTGAAATGCTAAACCACCACCCCGACGCAGGCCATTTCATCAGCGGCACAGTATTCCAAGCCTTTCTGAGTGCCACGGCCTATCATCGCTGGAGTTCCCCAGTCGCAGGAAAAGTCATACACTCCGAGGTCATTGACGGGACATATTTTTCAGAGCCAACTTTTGACGGCTTTGCAAACCCAGAGGGTCCTGACCAAGCCGGTCCAGATCGAGCTCAAGGCTACATCTCTCATGTAGCTACACGAGCCATGTTCTTCATCGACACCGAGGGTCCAGCCGGAGTTGTATGCGCTCTTTTTGTTGGGATGGCGGATGTATCAACGTGCGAGATATTAGAAAAGTTTCGACGTCCTCCACAGAGAGTCGCCAAGGGAGAAGAACTGGGCATGTTTCATCATGGGGGATCAACCTATTGTCTTCTCTTCCCACCAGATGTGAACCTGGCATGGGTTACTGCTGCATCTCCTGGTATTTCGGAAAAGAATATTCCGATTCGAAGCGGGTTAGCGTATGCATGTCCGGCTGCCTCAACGAGGCGTGCACGTCCTGCGAGGAAGACGCTTGAAGAATTGCTAGGTCATGATAGGATGGACATGCTGGTCTAGTGAATCTCGTCAATTTGGCTATGGGCATGAATGTTGAAAGAAGATTTGACTGCCGTTTCAATCTTGTGTATTGCCAATGTCACATCAGATTGACTCATATTGTTCACTTGGGTAAACAATCATGACATTCATCATCTCTCCAAGTTGATAACTTACCTCAGTGCAGCATCCCTTCAGAAAGAGGTTGACAGAATCCGCCCGTCATTGGCTGATTTACGCATCCGATCCAAGCTTACGTCTTCAGTCCATCCCCAAACAAGCGATATTAATTTCGCGTTATGCCCGGATCCCGCGGAATTCCATGCATGGAGCGGATTTCGGATGCACGACAATCCGACATGTCAGCGTAGATGTCTGCCTGTTGGGCTGAAAGCTCGATAATCGGACAACGTCAGTGGATACAATCTCCCGTCATGAAACATCAATATCGACCTCGCTTGGAATGTCGGGACCGGCTGAAAGCCCATGTCCGACGGGGAGGCCTCTGAGATCCCGCCCCGCTCCTCTATTAAAGCAAGCACTAATTCCAACTTCATGTCAATATAGCATGCACTCGACCATCTATCTCTACAACTTCATATCTTTAAAATTCATAATATCAAGTCTCCATCATGTCTGAAGAAAAGACTTTCCGCGCCTACAGCCAACAGCAGGGCAAGCAATACGCCCAGCTGCGTCTTGACTACAATGAGAGCCTTTACCAAGCTATCCTTGACTTCCAAAAAGCTGGTTCAGGCCAATTCGACACCATCATTGATATTGGCTGTGGTCCCGGAACCGCAGTCCGTCACCTTGCGCCAAACTTCAAAAATGCATTCGGCCTTGATCCTTCAGAGGGCATGATCAGCACTGCTCGATCTCTCGGTACCCCAGAGGAAGGCATCCGCTTTGAGGTTTCGTCGGCCGAGACGCTTGGCTCTGAACTTGAGACGCCCATCCCCGAAGAAAGCGTCGATGTCATTACAGCCGCTACGTGCGCTCACTGGTTCGACATGCCGAGCTTCTGGAAGCGAGCTGCCAAGGTTCTCAAGCCTGGCGGTACAGTCGCTTTCTGGACTGGCGGCGCTCTTCGTGTCGACAAGGCCATGACCGAGCATGTTGCCCTTCAAGCCGTCGTCGATGAGCTTGATGAACAGCTGGAGGAATACCTCTTGCCAGGAAACTGGCTCACCCGCGACTTGTATCGCCGCATTCCCCTCCCCTGGACTTGCCCAACTCCCGTGCCTGAATTCGACGAGTCGTCTTTCAAGAGGCTGGAGTGGAACACGGGTCCCGATTCTCCATCTGACTGCTTCTTTGCCAAGAAGCAGCCTCTCCCTCCGGCCGTGATTGAGTTGATGCTTGGAACTGCCAGCCCAGTTACGAGATGGCGGGAGGCTCATCCAGAGGCAGTGGGTACCGAGCAAGATGTTTTGCGCATCATGAGGAGGAAGCTCGAGAAGATCCTGCATGACTCTGGTGTTGAGGAGGGCAAGGAGCTGGTTCACGGTGATATGGAGGGGGCCTTGTTGTTGGTGCGAAAGAAGTCTGCCTAGAAGAGCTTCGCACTTAATGTGTCAACTTTCATTCTTACCGATGGGCTGGAATTAGTATGGCATCACCCAGCAAGCGAATTTGGCTCAGCTGGAGAAAGCCCACACTTCAGTCGATTTAAGCCCAAAGGCCGCTATTAATAATATCGTAATACCTAGTAAGCTAACGAGTGCTCCCTGAATAGTCAAAATGATGTGGCTTAATATTTCGGAACCTGAAATTTCTATAGGGGGTTCTTCTAATAATTTGATTCAGGTGCCAATCCTATATTACCCCCAGATAAACCATCGTCTGTATAAAGCCTGAACTGTCGCTTTTTGTGTCCGATTCTAAGAAACTACGTCAAAGATAAAGGACAGAAATTAAGTACATTTATCCACAATTTAGGAAAGAATGTGTCTTCGTTCACAGTCACTCTTCCTATCTCCTCAAGATTCCCTTTCAACTCCCTATCGAAGAAGCAAGTCATGTACAATTGAGCCTCATTCCCAGAGCCTTGTCAGTTTTGCCCCTATAGCGGTACTCTCAATTCTCCCATTCCAGCACTTAGACTTGTATTCCAGTTCTGTCATTCATTTATCCACTATCCTTTCCACTGTGGCTAGTTGATCAGCTAGCCGGTCCGATTTCCTGCATAGAATGTCAGCACGACACATTGAGCAATATTAGAAAGGCGAGGTAGTTACAGGAATAATATTGTCAGCTGGAGAGCACCGAGATATTGGAGTTCCAAATCGGCGGCCTCTCTGAGAGATGCAAGATCACTACGGCGCCAGTACCACGGCTTCGAGTTATTGACGTTAAGCTTGTCGTTCATTGCCTTAAGATGATCTTCAACGCGTTGTATACAGTCGTCAAAGTCCTGTACCAGAGGCGTCACCTCCATGTTCGACGAGACCCAGAGAGAGGACAGCAGGTCCTTAAGCCGCGAGACATATGCTTGTCTATCAACTCTATATCTCTCAAAATACTGCTTCTCAACGCTTTTATTGCGTGTGACGGTGTATAATGCCACAATAAATGTGAAGAGTCCCAGGGCGAAGGTCAAAATGCCCACGATATTTCCAGTTGTAGAAAGCGGGCTGTCATCTGGGCAATCGGCCATCGATGGGGATGGACTAGAATAGAACGTGGCAGGGGTGAGAGAACAAAGCTCGTAGGGGAAGAGTGCGAAATGAATGGAATGTTAAAATGATGAAATTCCATAAACTTGCAGGAGGAGGCTGAGCTTGGTTCCAGGACTACTGCTTGACCTCGTCTTGTCAGCATACGTTGCCGCCCGCGGTGATGTAGCTGGAGGGTCGCTTAACGCCCGCCTAGAGTAGAGTCGTGATTTCATAGGACAACTTAGACACGGCACATGCATGTCTCCAAGGGGGCTGCTGCATGGCTGCCCAACTCCCCAGGCATCTACCATGGGTACAGGCAGGACCAGCCAACCAAGTCCGTTCCAGCACCCTGAGGGAACCTCCAGCTCTTTGTAGGTTGACAGTCCCCTAAGCGCCCATTCAAATGGAGCCAAAAAAAATATTAAGAGCATTACCTATTACCTACCTTACGCTTTGGAGCTTGATATTATAACGATGCTCCGTGTTCACCACAGCTGCACTTGGGGGCAATGGCGAACAGCATCTGTGTAATGTCTTATGGAAAGAAGATCTACTTCACCATCTACCAAACGCCCCTTGTCGAGGACCATCAGGATCCAGGCCTCCAATGAGAATACACGCCTGTGGTGCCGGGAGGCGATGACACGGAACTCCCAGCGTCCGTCGCGCTCCGGCCAGTAAAGGCCACCGAGGCCACGAAATGGACGCCCGCAACGAAAAGTGGTCCAGGGACTGACTACCTCGTTGCCGTCAAAAGTAACTTCTTTCCATACTTCATTTCATACTATATTGCTAATTAGGCCCTCGGCTAGATGGGCACGGCATTGCAATTCGAGCGCACGACGCAACGGAGGGTGGCCAGTTCAGAGTGAAGATCTTAGCAGGCGGAGTCAATGTCGCCTCCCCGCCGCCTCTCAACTCATCATCCGCTGTATCATCATACCCTGACTACTTCTTGATGCCCGATCAGGAGTGGGTGTTTGGAGTACGTGTTGGGCAGAGTTCCGTGCGACAATTCAGGGTGGTTGAGGGCGGGTCTCGGTATGTTGTCTTAGCTGAGGACAAAGGCTTGGCACTAACACTCGTGAGATTCTCCTTGAAGTCTCTTTATAAGAGAAAAGAAGATGAGAGCATTGAGATCCAGGTCACCAGCCTTCGTCGGTAGGTGAAAAAACAAACTTGCCCTCGACTCCTTCCCCCGAGAGATAGCCGCCGCTTATTGACCATCACATGTTGTCACAGGCTACAAAACGTTGCTCCCGCCTCAGTCCACTCCGCACCATCAGTCCGCCCCACGCCATCAATCCACTCCATACACTCAGTTAGAGATAAAAACACTACCGACGGAGAGGTAGACCTTCCGCTCACAGTCACTGAGACTGCAGCAGGCTTCACTATCTTCGTCAAAGCCCTGAGGGGCCGTACCTTTGTCCTCTCCGGCGTGAAGAAAAGTGACACAGTGAACGATCTTAAATACAGGATTCAAGAGAAGGATGGTACTCCATTTGATAAACAGAGGATCATCATCCACGGAAAACAAGCGGAAGAAGGTATGTCAAAACTCAACTTATTCGATAAGTGCAGCTCATAACAGGCTCTGAAACTAGACCGGACTCTTGGCGACTACAACCTCAAGAATGTAAGCCATAAGCGCAGATATGTTCATTTCATGGGTGGAATTTAACGTTAGTAGGAAGATATTATACATATGGTCTTGCGACTAAGAGGAGGTGGTCCCGGCATCATGTCCGCACTGTCAGACTTTCCAGGCTCAGAGGATGTCGGGACGTCAGTAAAACCAGAGCAGCTCGGCCCAGGCGGGCGCATGCATCAGGACTTCGCTGTTGACCCAGATCCTGAACATTGGATGACAATTGGCACTCACACCATGAGGTTTTACTTTTTCGATGCCGATCATTTCAAGAGCAAGACCGGCCTTGACCTCAACCCAATTAACGATCCCAGGCGACTACACCGAGTTGATAGCTTTGTAGAGGATCGATTTCCAGCATTTAGAGGAAGAACAGCAGCAATGTCGATACCATCCATTGCACAGCTTTACAGACAGTTCAAGAGAGAGGGGCAGCGAGGTGCAAGGAACCAGGATCGCGCCCAGGACGAGCAAGATCCCGGACAACAAGGAGACACGAACGGGGAAATTGATCATAGAGAACGATCGGTTATGCCCACGCAGAAGCAGAGCGGTGGAAAGAAATTCCTGTCTACGCTGGTCTGTTGGAGAGACGAGTAATTGATTTCTTTGTATCTTTGCCTGTCAGTTGTGAAAAGTATCAACAGATAGATTGTCAGCATCTAAACCTCACCTACATCGCAAATTGATTTTTATAAATAGATTGGTAGGATTAATACCCATATTTGTGAATTATTGGCTAACAATACTCCGTTCTCAAGTTAAATAAGGATGAAGGAAGCAACATCTGTGGTAACGTAAAACAGCTACGAACAAGCCGAAAGAGTTATCAAGTAGTTACGAATTAGACTATACAGAGTGAAAATAGCCATATCAGCAGGTAAAATTGAAAACCAAATTTGTCTTGTGCTATTTCTCCCTGCACGTTAGAATCTAGTCCGCTATGTTATCATGCCATTAAGCCATCAAAATCAAAGACACCGTCCCATTTTCAGCTTCAAACAAAGAGTTTTTTCCGCCGCTCATACGTTGCAGAAACCAACGCCTCAAACGCCCTACGATCCTGCTTATCCGTCACTTGAGCGAGATTAGCAGGCCTCGTCGGATCCTTGTCGTCTCGATAAGGGTAGTATCCAAAATCCTTCGAGTCAATCCAAGAACTAGGCTTCTTTGAGATGTCGAATGTGATGTATCGATCTGGTGACAGCCAAGAGGGCTTAGAAACGTCCAGTTGGCGGAAGAAATCTGTCGGTTTGTCCCAGGTGAGGCAGAACTCTTTAAGTCGGGGAAGACTCTCTCGGATATCGTCGAATACGGTATCCCACCTTCCGTAGAAAAGATAGACCTGATGTTCGTCCCAGCCATAGTACGGCTCGCTGGATACCCTCTCCCAATCCGCTGTATCGATATTCCACCCTTCAATGTCGCCCTCGTACAAGCGCATATGCGAGGCGATAAAGCAGCGGTTCAGTCGCAGACAAGTCAGCGATTTCTGAGCAAGCACCCAGTCAAACTGACGATGATGTCCAATCACGTATTCCCCAAGCGTCAACGTCCTGAGGAATGGAAAGTTGAGACCCTCGCCGTTGAACTTGCCCGGCATCACTCCCCAGCGGTCTTGAGATGCCAGTGTGAGTTCGACGAGCTGGTTGGTGACAGAAGGGAGGAGGGTCTTTTGCAGGTGAGGCTCGTATTGGGTGCGTTCAATGTGATGTGTATCGTAGGCGAAGGCGTTTCTGTTATGTTCTACGCAGAACATGATGTGCAGACGGGAAATATGCTTGAGGAGAGGCTCAGAGATGTGGAGCGGGAGAGCAATGTTTTGCAGATTCTCAAGTGCCAGTTCTCGAATCTCTGTCACGTCCAAGGTGTCACGTCGGGCTCTCCGCTTCTGCAGGGCAGTGAGAACGTTTCTGAGTGTATGTTCACGAGTGGACTTGAGCTCGCGGTCTCTCGTGCTTCCAAAGTGGACAGAATCTCCAAGACACCACTTTGAAAATCGAATGGTGATTGACCTGATGTGGTCAAGCTCGGCGATCCTATCGATGGCCGATGTGAAGGCAGGCCATTTGCCTTTTCCCTCCCATTCATGCCACGTCGTCGGCTCGCGACCATGTACCAGGTCTTTTGCTGGGCATGTCTCGATGGTTACGCTTTGAGCGGCATCACGGACGGTTTCAAGACTGATGAGGTTATTCCAGGATTGAAAGTCTTGGCCCGCTGTCTCGAGGGTGTGGTACAGAGTGACATTCTTGAAAAGCTCTTTGGTTGCCAGGTCGTTCCACAAACGACACACCAGGCGGGCCTGGCATAGATCGCGACGATTTTGGTCTCTGTAAAGAGGAACCAAGTGATCAAGAATTCGAGCAATTAATTCAGTTGGCAGTTTGTTGAGACTCATGGTAGAAACGTGACTTTGTAATGTGTATCCCAGGAAAATGAAACAGTCGGTGATGGGTAAGACGAGATGTCGTCGTTGTCAGGACATATGAAGCCCAGCAAGTCACGCGACTCGAGCGAGTCCTAGATAAAAATGGATACGGGGTACGAGTACAGTGACTGCAGGCAGCAAAGATGGCTATTAAAAATTCATCTGGGAGGCTGTGAGCTGCAGGCATCGAATGGACAATACCACCACGTCACAGGGCATCGTAAGCGCTAACGTATCAGGTCATGGCGGGGTGTGTGCCTGTAAGAGGATGGATTGCAGCCTCACCTCAGCTCGATGCGTTACTTCGCTGTCTCCGGAATTAAATCATGTGATCTGAATAAGCTTTATCAAGTGAATCAAGTGAGGCAGCTTTGATTTCGCAAGTCGCGATACATTTGAGAGTCTGCTTGTGGTGTTGAAGCATCCATCGGGTGCACTCCGATCCCGTGCTGCAATGCATGACTCTATTTTTGGAGACGCAAGTTGGATGCTATACGGTTTCTTGAAACGCATGGCTGTGAGTTTATATCTATTTATTCTCTCATAATCTTGATGACTCATGACGAACTCGTGCATCTCTCGGCTTCTTTCTTCAACGCCGCATTGAAGGCATTCCAATTCTCGTTCGGCTGATCCGCCTTGACCCAGGACCCGAAGATGGTAACGAAGCCTCCGGAGTAGTCCTCTGACTGGATGAAAGTGGTGCCTCCTGGGTTCTCTTTACTCGGAGAGAATGTGAAATAATGTCTGCCTTTGACGATCCATGGTATTGAACCTTCCCATGTGAAGCACTCGGGATCATTTGTCTGTACTGGTAAGCCAAGGTCCATAGATCAGGATCTAAAATGAAGTTGAACAACTTACAATCACTTCTGGGTTGAATACCATCCCGTGCATCGATACTCTGATCTTATCTCCCGACTTGAGTTCAAGTGGCTTCTTGGTCGAGTCGGCAGGCCGAATATCCCATCCTTTCTGCCATTGTTGATATCGATCAAATCCGAGGAACTATTTACATCAAACATGTGAGAATCATACTTTCCAGGGCGTTTTTGATCATACTCACGACTGATCGGACAACGGTTGGTGATGCCAAGATCTCTACTTGGGCTTTAACCGAGATGGTGCGCGACATTGTGAGTTTGCACTGTACCGCGATGGATGGATTCTTGGTGGATTGGCTTGCGGTTAAACAGTGATGAAGAGTGAAATAAATAACCAGATGAAAAGCGTCTCGTATATTAATAGTGATTCAAGAGATATCTTTCATTTCAAAACCCCGCTCTCTGGATCTGGATGTGCCTCATATATCTACTCCCTCTACACTTTTGTCCTTGGGATGCACAGTCGAGGCACAGTAAAGCGAGAATTGAGCGAGGGTCACGTGAACTCACTTAGTACGTCCCTCGCGCGATACTCGTGCTGCTCGGCCAACTCTCGGGCGCTTGGTACAAGAACTTGGAGGGGAATAGACGATATAAAGAAACTCAAATCCAGCGAAATGGATCAATTCTATCACTCACACTCACCTTGACGCAAATACATCAAGCTTTTACACCTCAAAGACTTTTTTATCACATATCTCTTCCACTTCTATCAATCTTACACAAAAATCATGGCCAAGACCGTCGCATTCCTTGGCGCAAGCACTGGCGTGGGCCTGTCAGCGCTCAAGCACACTCTCGCTGCAGGCCACCAAGCCGTCGCACTTTGCCGAACGCCCTCCAAACTCTCCGCCATCCTCCCCGCAGAGTCAAATCCCAACCTGCGAATCGTCGAGGGCAACGCTCACGACATTGATGTCGTCTGCCAAATTCTCAAGAAAGAGGATGGCAGTCTTGTTGATGAGATTATCTCCACTATTGGTGGCAAGCCGGTTTTGAGCAAGTTGAGCATTGACGATCCGGATGTTTGTCGCAAGGGCATGGCTGTTTTGCTTGATGCTCTAGCTCAGCTTCGATCACAGGGTGTTACAGGAAGACCCTTGATTGTGGCCTTTAGCACCACGGGCATGTCGCGCTTCGGTCGCGACATTCCCATTCTCATGATCCCACTGTATCATGTCCTTCTTAAGGTCCCCCACGAAGACAAAAGGATCATGGAGGATAAACTGGCTGAAAGCGGCGAGGACTTTGCCATTGTTCGGGCGAGTCTGTTGGTTGATGGCGAAACGGAGAAGGCTGTCCGTGTCGGGATTGAGGATCCAAAGACTGGGCGCGAGTCCGACGCGATTGGCTATACCATTTCGAGGGAGGACTCTGGCAAGTGGATTGCTGAGAATCTGCTGCTGAAGAGGGAGTCCAAGTATTTGGGCAAGATTGTTACAATCACCAACTGAGCGGTTGTGTGAACGGGAGAAGACCAGGCGCTTAAGTTATGACTATAAACGAACGGTTTTGGGGCACGCTATGATTTCAAGATAGACTCGCTATTGTATTTAATATGTCAATTCTACTCATTTTATTGTATGTACATTCTCTTAGTTTTATGGGATTATTTCGACGGTATCGACAGCTTGAATTGAGCTCCCAGCATGAAAGAGCTGCCTACCCGGGACTGGGAGGTGGGTGAGGCCGTGCTTGAGTGCGGGGCTGTGATAGCGCTTATCATGATGTCTTCACCTTAACAAGATGTATCAAGAGTACCTGCAAGATATCGTTTGATGCACGGTAGCTGAGTGAAGAGACCCTTGAATTACAATAAGATCCCCTAAAATTACTCAAAACAGCGTGTTTAAGATGTAAATAGGGAAATAAACACACGAATAAGTGTCCGAGACTGGTAAAATCTGAAGATGATGCTCTGTCAACGTTGCGGCTGCTAGAGATGGATACCTATTCTCTACGACATTACTCTCTGCCGCAATACGCAATACGACAGCTAGGCAGACTTGCAACTCGAAGAAGCGAGAGACCGATCTCACTCAACACCGAATCCAAGACATGGCAATCATCTGAATGGTACTCGTATATACCGGCGAAAAAAGTACCCTCTCAGCCAACCCCAAGCTCCAAGCTCCGAGCTCCAAGGGAGCGTAATGTCATCGGCAGCACCGCATCTCGCGTCCGCCTCGGTTTCGGCGGCCGAGAAAAACGCGAGCTCGGCCGTCCCCGCGAGGAGCGCCAAGCTCCGTAGCTGCGTCGTCTGCCGCAGCCGAAAAGTCCGCTGCGACAAGCTCTCACCCTGTTCAAACTGTCGTCGGGCAGGTATTCCCTGTGTCGTACCGTCGAATGACCGTCCACCGAGATGGGCGCGTCGACTTGAGCGCGTTGCCGACGGGTCGGTGCAGGAGGGTGCGGAACCGGCGGGTGAGCAGGTTATGGAGCGGTTGAGAAACTTGGAGAATTTGGTTAAGGAGCTTAGAGGGCAGCTTGAGCAGGCGAGTGCTGGGGCGAGTCCTGCTGGGAGTGGTTCTGCTCAAGGTAATTCTCCGTCTGAGGGGAGGCGAGATGCATCGAGTCCTTCAACGTCGACCACCTCGGACGTGCAAAAGTACTTTGGTAGGATGGTTCTGCAGGATGGAAGTCGAGCGAGATATGTTGCCAGTGGTTTCTGGTCTCGCATTAGCGATGAGGTATGCAAAGTCACAATGCCCTCGGGAACTCAAGGATTAACGACTTGTTCACATAGCTTGATGGTTTGAAGATGGATACTCGAGGACTGTCAGGCGACGAAGACGAGTCTTCAGACGATGATCTTCCCTCAACTGCCCCTTCCACACGAGAACTGGAGAGGGCACCTTCAGAACGACACGCATTCTTATTCCGACACAACCTAACAGGTACTGCTCCAGATGTTGCAGACCTGCGCCCACTTCCATCCCAAGTTCCCTTTCTGCTCGACATCTTCTCAGAGAACGTCAACATCGTCGCACGCATAGTTCACATGCCTACCATCAGAAAAATGATCCGCGAGACCCGCAGTTCTGGCACAAGTCTCTCACCCGCCAACGAAGCCTTGATGTTCTCTATATACTATGCCGCCATTACATCAATGGAGGAGGATGATGTTACGACCAACTTTGACTCGACAAAGGCAGAACTCAACCTGAAGTATCGACTAGGTCTGGAACATGCTCTGGCCAAGGCGGATTTTCTCAACGATCCAAACATTGTTCTTGTCCAAGCCTTTGCCATCTTTCTTATGCTCGTGCGGCGTCATGATAGCCCACGATATGTGTGGATGATGACAGGGCTGTTGATCCGAATGGCTCAGGCTATTGGTCTCCATCGAGACGGATCGAGGTTTCCGCATCTTACACCCTTTGAAGTGGAGCAGCGACGAAGACTGTGGTGGATGGTTTGTGTCATTGACGTTCGAGCGTCTGAAGACCAAGGAACAGAGTTCACGATATCCAGGGAAAGCTTCGATACCAAGCTGCCCCTCAACATCAACGACGAGGACCTTAACCCTGATACCAAAGACACACCACTTGCGCGTGAGTCCCTCACCGACATGTCATTCGCACTCGCCATGCTCGAATTATCCGACGTCTCAAAACAGATCATGGCCTCGACTGATCTAACTCTCGATGATCAGATCCGCCTGTTGGATCAAGTCTGCAACAAGGTCGAGCATGGCTATTTCAAATTCTCAACTGAACGGGGCGACATTTTACACTGGGTAGGCATTACGTGCCTACGCTTGATGCGGTCCAAGTTGATTCTCCTCATCTACCTCCCCGCTCTTTTTGCGTCACCCGATGAACGCTTCTCTGAAGAGGTTCGGGATAAACTACTGGTTGCGGCGATAGAAGTTGCCGAGTATAACCATGCTTTGAACTCTGAGCAAAAGTGTCGTCAATGGCGTTGGATTTATCAGACATATACACACTGGTATGCTATCGTCTATCTCATGATAGAGATATGCCGCCGTAGGTGGTCGCCAGTTATTGAAAGGGCATGGGTCGATTTGCACAGCAGCTGGTTGATTCCATCGCAACACAACATGTCCAGGCATTCGAGAGTTTGGGTGCCGCTGAGGAAGTTGATGGCAAAGGCGAAGAAGCAGCGAGAGATGGAGCTCACTCGGATACGGACCACTGGGGTAACTATCGAAGAGCTCGAACATCGCGATTCTCAAGTACCTGCGCCTGCGAGCTCGGGGCCGTTTTCTACTGGCGGCGGAGAGGAGTCTTTCTCAGAGTACTGGAGAAAACTTGTCACTGGCACCGTAGATCCCAGCAGACAACCCCAGTCTCCTTTGGCTGACGGAAGTGGCTTCGGAGCACCAGACGTCATGCAGAGTCTTGATGTTCCATACAACAATTCTACCACTGCCGTTGACAACACATGGCAGAACATGAACAACCAACCTGCATCCGCAGAAGGGCAAACAGGACTTCAAGTCGGATCTACTGGGCAACCAACTTGGAACATGGAGTTTCAAAGTGAAATCGGAGGACAAGCGACGGATTCACCTTGGTTGTGGACAACCAGTGACGGTGCTGTCACTTCCTTTGTAGATATGGATGTGGCTATGGAGGTTGACCATGTTGACTGGAATTCATGGTTGCAGTCTGCTGTTGGTATGGAGTTGAACCTGAACCAGATGGAGCCTACCTGATTGAGGATGATCTTTATTCCTCTTATCTCTTCTTTCTGCTATCTTTTCCTTTGCATAATCCTGAAGCTAGTCATGGATCATAGTGACTATCCTGGGTACCCTTCATATCGCACCTCCTTCAGAATAACACAGAAGGCACCTCATAACTAATGTAAACAATTTGACGGTACGTCAAGGCTGCAGAAAATGACATTTCTGCACATCATGTGCTCATTCAGCTCTCCCACTTTGTGAAATTGTATGCAGCTATGGCATCATGCCTTGGTGGGGATATCATTCAACGATTAGTGGATTGTGATGGTTTAATGGGGTTACGTCCTCTCATGCTCGAATGATGCCATGGTTTGAGGTCTGAGGGGAAAAGCATAAGTATGCAAGACATCTCGGCGGTTTGTTAGAAATATTATCAAGAAAAATCTGGTCTCTACCTACTAAGCCGATCGAGTACATACCAAAGAACTACACATTCCTAACAAACATGGCTATCCAAAAGGTTGCAGTTGTCGGTGTAAGTCAACACACATCTCACTAAACTTCAGCGCCCAGTCTTACAACTCATTAGGCCTCAGGTACTCTCGGTACTAAGGTCGTCGAGGCTCTCCTCAATGCCGGCTTCGACGTCACAGCTATCACTCGAAATGAGTCAACAGCCACTTTCCCCGAGAAAGTCACAGTAAAGAAAGTCGACATCACCTCTATTGACTCGGTCAAGAACGCGATTGTCGGCCAACACGCAGTCGTCTCCACGGCGGCGACAGCAGCAGCAGGGAACCAAAAGGTCATCATCGATGCTGTCATCGCTGCCAAGGTCCCGAGATTCATCCCTTCAGAGTTTGGAATTCCATCTCGAGAGTATCGTGATACCAAGATTGGCGGCCTCCTGGCGCCCAAGATTCGCAACACTGATTATCTGATTGAACTCGCAAAGCAGCATGAATGGTTCTCCTGGACTGGAGTCTCCAACGGACTTTTCTTGGACTGGGTAGGTTTCTCAAGCCCTTGTTACAAATAACGCTGCTAACGTCTGGCGCAGAGCATTCGAAGCGGTAGAAGCTTTGTCAACCTCAAGGATCACAAGGGCACCATCGTTGACTCGGGCAATGAGCCCTACTCCACCAGCACACTCGGGTTCATCGGCCAAGCCGTAGCCGCCGTCCTAAAGAAGCCAGATGAGACGGCAAACAAGTACTTCGACATCGCTGGTGTGGTCACCACACAGAACGAAGTCCTTCGGATTTCTGAGAAGGTGACGGGTGTCAAGTTTGACATCTCGCATGTGAGCGGTGCCGAGTTGGAGAAGGTTGGTGACGAGAAGCTTGCGAAGCATGACTATAGCGCCTTTGGGGAGTATATCCAGCAGTTTTTGTTTGCTGATGGGGCGGGCCATGCCCTCAAGCCTGAAAAGAGCGCGAATGAGCTTCTGGGCTTGAAGGAAGAGGATCTGGAAGCTTTGATCAAGAGTATTGTAGATGAGCTATGATAGAGTTGTAAGAGACTACCTAGAATGATAGCTAGTAAAGAGAAACGCCTAAAATAGCAGACACTCGATCCAATCAAGGCTCCTCAAGCTTTGGATCCTCAAACTGTATAGTCCCCGCGCTGACATCGGGATATATGTCAAACCGTCTCTGTGCGCTCACTGGGATACTCTTCCTTGTACCCTCAATCTCATTCGGATCCAATTCCCACTCAACAATCGTCTCCTTCTCTTCAGCCTCCACAACAACCTGCGCCATCGGATCCACCACCAAGCTGTGACCCCAAGCAACAAGAGTACCCCTCGTGTCTCGGGCAGGGCCACATAGGACGACGTAAAGTTGGTTATCTAGGGCTCGAGCCTGGGCTAGTAGGCGCCAGTGTATGGATCCAGTGGCAATGGGAAATGCACTGGGATAAATAAGAGCAAAGGCACCTTTCCGGGTTGCAATGGTTGCAAGTTCCGGGAATCGAATGTCGTAGCAAATGGCAACGGCGATCTTTCCATAGTCGGGGAGGTCGACCAGGCCAAGCTTGTTGCCAGAGTCCAGGTACGCAGACTCATAGTAGGTTACCCTGCCTGGAATGTCCACGTCGAAGAGGTGTGCCTTGCGGTAAGTCGCCAGCAAGTTGCCCGCAGGGTCAAAGATCAAGCTCGTGTTGTAGTGCTTCTTCGTTTGCGGGTTGTATTCTGGAATTGAGCCACCGATGAGATATACATTGCTTTCGGCGGCCATAGCTGAAAGGGCGTAGAACGTTGGAGCCTCCTCTCGTTTGGGTGGCGAGGGCAGCAGCGTCTCTGCATACTCGGAGAGATATTGGCTGCCAAAAGGAGAGTTGAAGTACTCGGGAAGAACGATTACCTTGGAGCCGGACGAGGCAGCTTTAGCGACGTGGGTAGCTGCATTCTTGAGTATCTCGG
The DNA here is from genome assembly GCA_013186415.1 of Fusarium sp. NRRL 66088. NCBI lineage: Eukaryota > Fungi > Ascomycota > Sordariomycetes > Hypocreales > Nectriaceae > Fusarium > Fusarium sp. NRRL 66088. Next base: position 171,589 of record JABCKD010000242.1, read on the forward strand.
CCTTTTCTGAGCCTTCGACTGGCTGCATGAGCTGAACGCACGCCAGCTTCACAGGTTGTTTGAGAACTGGGCTATTGATGGTAGACATGGCTAAAAGAAGCGCAGAGAAATAATATATGGATGACAAAAGACTTCGAGAAGAGTCTGTAGACAGTCATGTAGGCAAGGTGATAAGGCGAAGAGGGGTAGAAAGAGTGTTGTCATCAAGGTCGGGGTCTCGGGAAGTGTTCCCGATCTTCATGCGGGACCCGATTGGTGACATGGTCGTACAACAACAATAAAGACTACACGGAATTTCTTTATGCAAAGGAGTTATAAGTCATTCAGTCAACTGTGCGTAGCTAATTCAACGGACAATAACATAACACGGCCACGAAAAGAGTAGTTTGTAGTATCTAGGATCCAGGGGCTTTTCAAACAGACACAGGTACACATGATGAATAGCCAAGATACATCTTTAGATGGCATGCAACGCATTGTGGTTTTGTTTTCACAATCCCTCAGTTACTTCAAACCTTGGTGAGCTTGAAGGCCTGGTTGTTGCCACCGTGACCAGGCCAGACAAGGATGGCAGTGCCGTTAGCCTTGTCACCACCCGAAAGGTCCAAGTAGCCGTTAGGGTACTTGACGTTGCGGAGTCTAAGTTATTTATGCAATCAGTAGGTGCTCGTATCAAATCATCTAACGCTGCCTTACCTGACGATGCTGCCACTGTCGATGCCATCGACGGGGCCTCCCTCGAGGTACCACTGAGAAGCGGCATCCCACACGTCATTCCTGCCAAGCTGGACCTTGTTTTGGAGATCTATCAAACTTGAGTCAGCACCGAATCCATATATGATATTTTCTGAGGAGAACTTACCCTTGGAGTACAGAACGTACTTGGTGGAAGTGTTCTTGATCACAACGCGGGTCTCGAAGCCTGGGACGGCGTAGAACTCCCAGATCTGGTTTGTGTTGCCCTGCCCCTGGGCGCTTTAGAGAGTCGACATGTCAGTATTCGCAAAGACGTGAGGTTGGTGTGAACTCACTAGCCGATGACGGGAGGGTCCTGACCACCGCCGGCGTTCTGGTCAACGAAGGAGCCAGCGCCCTGGACCTGGAGGGTGGCCTTGAAGCGGTAGACGGGGTCGTTGGAAGGCATGGTCAGGATTTGAAGGTTGAAAAAAGTGGTTGATGGTTTGAAGTTTGGAGTGTGTTTGAGTTGTGAGATGATGAAGAATGAGAGATGTTTTCCTAAGGGGAGACTTGGGCTTTTATAGATCTCAAGATCCCTCTCTCAAGATGTAAATAGTTAGGATGACTTCCCCTCTCCGGCATTTCACAGGCATGGCTCATGAATACCCAATGATCTCTAGGCAAAGTGCCGAGATGGTCTGGAACTTGGCCCATACGCAATCATAAGCGCCGCCAGGAATGAGGCCAACCAGGTCTCATTGCGAAAGTAAGTGTTTAGACTTGATGCAGGCGGCTTGACCGAGAGCTATAGACATCCTAGCTGAGACATACACGGGCCTTCCCTGACTCCCGTTTGGCTGATGAACCAACAGCTGAGGTTATTGAAACCCTGCATCGCGGGGTTCAGAGACATGCATGAGTGGTGGAACACTCTTGTCTTGGTAGGATATTTTGGACTTTATTCATAAGCGAGATGGGCGATTCGAAGTTGCCCGTTATGTTGAAAACTAGTATCCTCTCTTTGGGCATTTCAATTGATCCTTTTGGCAGTTTTCTATTTTCTTTTGGGTGTTTTTCGACTCTTGGTCTCCATGACATGAAAGATTTCATGGCATTGTGGCTTATCACGCAACAGCAAGCCACCAGCAGCCAGTCATCCTGCAGCGCAGTCTCAGCTCCAAGAAAACAAGCCACAAACAACCGCCGTTTCCTCATCTGTGAGCTTGCATCAAACATACGAGGACATCTAAGACACTACTTCCGACTACAACCCTATGCTCGCGTACGGTCTAACCAGAGACGCTCAGCTAAGCCACAGCAGCCTGTTGAGCAACTTAGGCTTCTCGTCCGAGACATTTCAACATTCACCATGCGAATGTCGTGTGAGACTTGGTTGCTATGCGTGATTGAGGGGGATGATGAGAAGAGGTCACTATTGGATCGGACTATTGAGCAAGAATTAGAAGTGCTGACTAGCTAGCCATCACATGCAAGACTACGAATCAATGGTCTGTAGTGTGCATGATTGTGTCAGTTATTTGATCATATGACTCCATGATGTCCAAGGAATAGGAAAGACTGCAGAAGGGGCTGAGGATTGCATCGTATATGCGTGATTGGGATGCGAGTCTAACAATCACATGGAACGGTGTCTGATGTGTCTTGGAAATACCGTCACATGTATCATGGAGAGAAGTCTACTTGGTAGAAAGAAAAGTCAATAGGAAAGGTACCTTATTATCTGGCACTATACGTTGGATGGGGCTTTGACATAGCAAGCCAGCCATAACTGTGCCACCACACCGTTGAACCACTTCCGACCCGATTGTCGAGTCTCAGCTCTTCACCCGTTTAACTGCATTACCTGGAAGTAGCCCTGTAGATCTTAATTGACTATCTTTATGAGGGAAATGACTTAGTATACTTGCGCGCCAAGTTACTAAACTTGGTGGCAAGCCGATTTGCTAGTCTGCTGGGCGCGACTATGATGCCTCACTCTGGATACACAGCCGCCGCCTTACGCTCCAAGCGCCAACCGAATACGCTAATACGCCAATACGCCAACCAACGCCGTTCGGAGTTATTGCCGTCACTAATCCCGGGTACCGGACACTTATTAGAGACCGATTATCCACTTGCTTCAGTGATAAAAGTTCAGCCTAGTCAGGCACCCATTTCTCTCTTACCAGACTCTCGGTAAGAGGCTTCAGAGCGGCTTGGCGAAAATAGGCACCCGTTTAGCAAGGGATCC